>JAJIBD010026639.1:0-186708 GCA_021461705.1 Cryptotis parvus
CTCCTTTAAGGGCCGCTGCATTGCACACTAAAGGGCCTAGGTGAGGTGCAGGGAGGGATTATCTAAGGACATTTAACACTCCCTGCTTTCCATAACAATGGGAGGAAGGTCTGAGTTGAAGGGATATAAACTAGCCGGTTTTCACTCTCCCCGCGCTTCTTTGGGGGCTGTGCTCGCTGTGAGCTGTCGCCCTGCTTGGAAGTGTTCTTCTCCTTTCCCAAAGCCTTTGCACGTGGTGGTCGCCATCTTGGCCTACGTGGCTGGGGTTCTAGCCTGGAATCCTAAGCATCGGGTTTTCCTTTTGCTGATTTGTATGCCTGAACCTGTGATAAGTAAAAGTCTTTTTTAAAACCTCATCGGATCCCTGAGTGCTCATCCATTCCTCGCCGGCCGGAGGTAGAAGGGAACTTCCTCCGGCACTGTCCGGGGGACGGCCGGTGCGCCCGACATTTGGCGTCCCTTTGTGCGGGCACCACGAACATCGTCTGGTCTAATTATCATCGGACAGAGATCATCTGCCTCCGAACCGTGAGTAAAATGATGGATATCTCATGGTATAGATACATTGTATCTTTTATTGGCTCGGAACCATACATAGCCCAGTCTATAAAGTTCCTTTCTGAGAACTACTCTATCTTTTCACAAATCATCTGGGTCCTTGCGATTTTTTAAACTGTACCTTTGCGTAAGGACAATGTTTAATAGAGAGAGGGAGGGAAAGTAATAAATTGAATGCAATCTTAAGGGAGCGAGATTTACTCAGCGATTGAAGAAATAAGTGAGGATCATAAAGCTACAGGTAGACTGGTCTTAAAGCTTGAGGACAGAATTATTAAACAGAGTTTAAAATTTGAAAAGAAATTAGAAGAACAGGAAAGTAAAGTTATTAACCAGATTTTAAAATTTGAGGAAAAATTAGAAGAACAGGATTTAAAATTCAAGGAAAAATTAGAAGAACAGGATTTAAAATTCAAGGAAAAATTAGAAGAACAGGATTTGAAATTCAAGGAAAAATTAGAAGAACAGGAAAGTAAAATTATTAAACAGGATTTAAAATTTGAAGTAAAGTTTGAAGAGCAGAAGAAGGATATCGATAAAATCAGCATTATCTTAGAGGAAGAAATTGACAGACAGAGAGATAGAATAGATGGACAGAAAGAGGAGGTTTGGAAGTTACACATAAGATTGAAAGAACAAAAGGAAGAAACATATAGGAAACTTGAAAACTTAAACCAAGAAATGGATGTGTTACATGGGGAGATTTCTGATTTCATAACTTATCAATCAGGACCTAAGCGCATACCCAATACTGAGGCGTGAACCAACTAAAAGCCGTTCACAAACACGCCCCAAAACTGTAAACTTGAAAAAGGTGTATACATTCCCAGCAAAAAAAATTTAAAAAAAGAATTCTAATGTGGCTGATAACTTAGAGGAGGAACAGGAAAACCCAGAGGGAGGCAAATTCCCAAGCTGAAAATCTCCCCAGAGTTAATACCCTCAATGGGGTAGATGTTCCTCTGCCAGATACTACAAGCTCTGATGAGGAAGAAGGGGAGAAACAGATTAGCTCGAGTCAAAGAGCAAAGCCCAGCAATCTTTCTCATGACCAATCTAAAGATAAAGTAAAACCGATTCATGAAGACTTAAAAATTGAGGCAATAACCCCGTTTAGGAAGGCTTGCGACAGGTTTGGAATATCAAGTCCTTATACTTTAAAATATTTAGCTGATTGGAGGCGAAAGTAGTCAGTGGGTATTGGGAGACTTTGAAAGCGGTAGCCGATACTTGTCTAAACAAATCACAGTACATGCAATGGCATATGTGGTATGCAGATGGGGTTAACCAGAATATTGACACTTTAAGAGAAAAGGAATCAGGCCATACTATAACTTTTGCCATGCTAAAAGGTGAAGGTGAATGGAAAAACAAAGCAAAACAAGCGACATTACCTGAACCTATTTTAAAATTCGTTCGGGAGACAGCATTAAAGGCGTGGGAAAGAGTAGGTTCCGACCCAGAATTTCTAGGTAGCTATACAAAAAATTTACCAGGGTCGTGATGAACCATACTTTGATTTTGTTGGGAGATTATGTGAAACAATCCAAAGACAGGTTCAAGACCCAACCACTCAAAGAAATCCTAAAACTAAACTTAGCATATGAGAATGCTAATCAAAAATGTCGAGCATTACTATATGGTATTAGGGAAAAGGCTGACCTCATGGGGTATCCTAAAGGCCTGTAGAAATGTCGGTTTAACCTCCCATAAAACACAGGATGATATAGGGGCTTATCCCCATACAGCAGGAGGATCAGGAGAGGGATGAAATGTCAGACAGCTCTAGGGGAGAGAAACAAGTCAGACAGCTCTAGGGAGAGCAAGTCAGACAGCTCTAGGGAGAGAAACAAGTCAGACAGCTCTAGGGGGAGAAGCAATAAACTTCAAAGGATAAACAATAATCGGAGAAACTATTCTAATAATCGCAGCTCCACCCCTCGAAGGGCCCCACCTGGACCATGCCCAAGGTGCAGAAAAGGAAAACATTGGGCCAGAGACTGTCGGTCTTGGAGGCGAGAGTCAGCCTCAGGCTTCATCTGGACAGATAACCTGCTTTATCTGCGGAAAGAAGGGACACACACCGTAGAGATTGCCCATCTTCTACAATTATCAATACAGGGCAACATTCTAATAATCCCTTTATAGGAAATGTTACATGGGCCCCCTCCCAGGTTCCACAAGCTCCGCGAGCTCAAATAACATCTATGCCTCCCCTAATGCGGGAAACTGGGTGGGGGGCCAGCCCCAGGCCCAGCTGAATCCAGGGGCACTCTCCTTCATTCCACCTGCCCAATATCCTCCGAATCAGAATCCACAGAATTACAGTCAATAAATGCTCTCTGGCCCTACCCCATCAGGCAGTGGCAGTCTCGACATTCTCTGCCCTAAGACTGTCACAATATACCCAAGTCAAGACCCCTACATGCTAAAAACAGGGATAAAAAGGACCTGCTCCCCCAGGTAGTATGGGTTTTAATTCAGGGGAGGCGACTGGCTGAAATTTAAGGGAATTATGGTGCATTTCGGACTTCTGGATCCTGAATCTCATGGAGAGATAATACTGTCAATATCTGTGCCAACTAAATGGACTTTTTAAAAAGGAACCACTTGCTAAACTATTATTATTTTTTGAGGATCCGTGTAGTCAGTCCGAGACACACCCTACAGCTGGTGGCTTAAACAGTACCAACCATTCTGCCAACTTCATTGTTGGTTATGCAGCCCACACAGAACCAAGCCCACCAGCCACCTGCTAACTATCTAGTTGGGTACACTGCCAGAATTTCTCAGGCCAAGCGGCCGGTTATACCCATCGAAATTTATAAAAGGAAATTCAAAGGCATGTTGGATACAGGGGGCAGACATATCCATAATCTCCACCAAGTATTGGCCCTCTAACTGGGCCCTAAAGAAAGTGTCCCATAGCCTGAGCGGGGTAGGCAATATCTCCTCCTCTCTTCTCCGACAGAGTGCCAGGTGGCTGCCGTGTATTGGCCCTGAAGGGAATGTAGCCATGGTCCAGCCTTATATAGCCCCTATGCCTTTAACTTTATGGGGTCGAGACATGCTGGAGCAGTGGGGGGCAGTAATCCACATACCTCGTCCAATTCCCCGTCGAGCACCAATTCCAGCTCTCCATAATAAGCCTAACACCGGGGGTAACCCTTTTTAATTGGGGCCGCTGTGGTTAGCGCCCACTACCTATCCGCATTCGGTGGAAGTCTGACAAACCTATATGGACACCACAGTGGCCCCTCAATACCAAAAAGTTAGAGGCGCTAACAAATCTAGTGGAAGAACAGCTGAAATTAGGACATATTGAGGAAGCGTTTTCAGAATGGAATTCTCCTGTTTTTTGTAATACAGAAAAAATCAGGCAAATGGCGTTTGCTGATTGACTTAAGGAATGTAAATTCTACTATGGTCCCCATGGGAGCCCTACAACCTGGGCTCCCCCTCTCCAGCAGCTATTCCTAAGGATTGGCCGCTAATTATCATAGATTTAAAAGACTGCTTTTTACAGCATACCTATCCACCCAGATGATCGGAAAAGGTTTGCATTTTCAGTCCCTTCCATTAATCATAAAGGTCCTTTACGTAGGTTTCAGTGGACAGTATTGCCCCAAGGAATGACTAATTCACCTACGATGTGTCAACACTTTGTTGATGAGGTTTTGCGACCCATTCGTGCTAAATTTCCTGGTGCATACATCATCCACTACATGGATGATATCCTGCTAGCTTGTGATAATTCCAGAGATCTCCAGAATTTATATAATGATGTAATGACAGTTTTACCAGAGGCTGGCTTACAAGTAGCTCGGAGAAAATCCAGATGCAGCCTCCATATGAATATTTGGGCTATGCTCTTGACCGCACTACAGTGCGTCCTCAAAAGATCTCCATTAGTCAGAAAAGGCTCAAAACCTTGAATGATTTTCAAAAACTGCTGGGGGATATCAACTGGGTGCGCCCCTCCCTTGGTATTCCTAACTGTGAGCTCAGTAACCTGTTCCACACCCTTGAAGGTGATCCTGCTTTAAATAGCCCAAGGCAGCTAACTCCTAAAGCTCAGGAGGAATTAGATTTTTTTCATGAATCGGCTTCAAAAATCTTACCTCTCCAGATTTAATCCCGGAGAAAAGGTATGGTTCTTGGTCTTCAACACTCCCGAGTCTCCAACTGCTGCTATAGCCCAATTATCTGGACCGTTAGAATGGGTTTACTTACATAACAAGCAGAATCGTACTGCTACACCTTACCTTGAGATGATAGCTAACCTTATAATTAAGGGAAGATCAAGAACCCAAGTATTACTTGGACATGATCCCCATGTAATTGTACTACCTGACCCTAAAAAAGAAATTGAAGCTGTTTTACCACTCAGTGAAATCCTTCAGAGAGCTTTAGCAGATTTTTCAGGAGAAATATCTTATCATTACCCAGCTGGAAAAACCTGGGAATTTCTGAAAAGGACACCTTTTATAATTTCCACCATTGTCCGCTCCTCTCCCATTCCTGATGCTCCAGTGTATTATATTGATGGCTCCTCATCAGGAAGGGGTGGAATTACAGGTCCTTCGTTGACCACTACTGTGCATACAAATTATAAATCTGCCCAACAAGTGGAACTCGCCACCCTGATACATTTACTATCCCATGTATCTGGCCCATGTAATGTGGTGAGTGATTCTGCATATGTAGTTGGTTTATTTCCTGGAATTGTCACTGCTTCTTTAAATGCCCATAATCCTATAATTCAGGAGCTGCTCCATAAACTACAAGATCTCCTCCGAAATAGAACATTCCCTATATACATCTCCCACATCCGTTCTCACAGCCGACTCCCGGGCCAATGGTTCGAGGAAAGCGAAGCAGCAGATCTCTTGGCAGCACCAGTATTTAAATCAGCTGAGGAAGAGCACCAGACTCTACATACAAATGCCCGCCGCCTTCATGTACACCATGGCATCCCATGGAGACAAGCTAGACAAATTGTCCGCAACTGTCCTGTCTGTGCTCCTTTACATTGTACATCTCATGTAGCAGGAGCAAATCCTCGAGGTTTACAGACAAACCAATTGTGGCAGATGGATATAACTCATACTAACTTATTTCCCAACAAACCTTTCCTTCATGTGGTCATCGATACATATTCCCGGTTCATATGGGCTGTTCCTATGGCGTCTGAAAGAGCTAAATCTGTTTGTTCATTTTTACTCCAGTGCTTCTCCGTCATGGGTATTCCCCATACCATAAAAACAGATAATGGTCCTGCTTACACCAGCAAAACCTTCAAATCCTTTTGCGAGGAATGGCAGATCAAACATATTACAGGAATTCCATATAATCCACAAGGACAAGGAATAGTTGAGCGTGCCCACAGAACACTTAAAACTCAGCTATTAAAGCAGCGAAAAACAAGCATGCCTCCAATGGATTCTTTATCTTTAACATTATTCACCTTAAACTTCTTAAATATACCTCAAGGAGATCCCTATACCGCGGCTGAACGTCACTTTCAAGAAGATATGCAAACTCAAAAACAGTCAATTCACCTATCTGGGTGAAAATTGATGATAAATGGATTGCAGGTCACCTCCTCATTCGGGGAAGAGGCTATGCTTTCATTTCTACAGGCGATAACCCTGCCAAGAAACTCTGGGTCCCTCTGCGACTTGTTAAGACTAGAATTCTCCAAGAATCAGAAAACAACTAATTCTTTCAATATAAAGTCTTAAATTTTAAATTGCAAGTTGCTGTTTAAACTTCCTGGATTGGTTCCTTTTAATAATGATCTTGTTTTGCAGTCTGTGATCATGGTTCATGTCTAATATCTTGCCTTACAGCCTAAATATTTTCTTTCTATTAAAAAAAAAAAAAAGGTGGAAAAATGGGTGGACTCTGATCACAGTGCTCATTACAAAAATGTTTGCTAAATCAATAAAAAATTGTTTTTCTAATGATTCTGTTCACAGGATGAGATATTCGAATCCAGTAAACCTGCGCTACAGTGCTCAATACTCCGAGACTCCTAAAACAGTGCTCGCTAACAATTTAATAATTTGCAAAACTAATTTTTTCCCAATGCTCTGTTCACAGGAAAAGACACTTTCTCACCATCATTTGCCGGCTTTATATTTATGAAGCGCTTGACTCGATTACCATTTATCACCCTAAATGGGTCACATATACAGCTGTAAGATATTGATCGATCAAATGTATGTGTGCGTGTGTGTGCATGTGGTGGCCACCATTATGTTTGTGATTAATGTTGTGTCTATGTTATGTCTCAACTACTACCTTCTCAATTTCTGACCACTACAAACCTCTATTACATTCATCAACTCCACTGCTGATCCACTAGGTTTATCAATTTTAAAATCATCAATTCTCATACTTATTTCCCTGCTCCACCCATGTTGGAGCTTCTTTATATTCTTCTCTCCATCCCAGACTTGGATCCCTACAAAGCCTTAAAATCTCTACTTGTGATTAACCTCGAAAAGTGTTTTTGTCTCGCCTAAGCTACAGGTACAGTTACCGGTGCCAATGTTCCCTTGCTGAAGAAGCCCTGCAAGGCGCCCACACCGATGTTCCAGACACCTGCTCCAGCGCTCAAGACTCCTGTTCCAGAGTTCAAGATATCACACCGATGTTCCGGACACCTGCTCCAGCACTCAAGACTCCTGTTCCAGAGTTCAAGATACCACACCGATGTTCCCGACACCTGTTCCAGCACTCAAGACTCCTGTTCCAGAATTCGAGATACTTGTTCCAGTGTTCATGAGACCCGATCCAGTGTTCCTGACAATTCAACGAGTTCCTGATCGCTGCTCTCCAGAGACTCATACTCATATGATCACCGCTATTGCTGTTCCAGAAGTAGCCCCACAGACTTTACACAAAATATAGCAAATTGACTCTCACAAATTATGGACAGTGCAAACTATAGTCCGTTATAATCAGACAGCTAAAAACACTTTGTCTTAAACTTTGCTTTGGGTCCAAAAACAAGTTAGGATCCTAAAGTAACATGTATTATCATTTTGTAATTGGAATTGTTTTTTTCTTATCTTAATTTTCTGTACATTACTAAATATTTCTTACCTTTTCAATTTTTATTAGTAAACTAATCAGGGGGAGTTGTTGCAGGACTCCTTTAAGGGCCGCTGCATTAGCACACTAAAAGGGCCTAGGTGAGGTGCAGGGGAGGGATTATCTAAGGACATTTAACACTCCCTGCTTTCCATAACAATGGGAGGAAGGTCTGAGTTGAAGGGATATAAACTAGCCGGTTTTCACTCTCCGGCGCTTCTTTGGGGGCTGTGCTCGCTGTGAGCTGTCGCCCTGCTTGGAAGTGTTCTTCTCCTTTCCCAAAGCCTTTGCACGTGGTGGTGCGCCATCTTGGCCTACACGTGGCTGGGGTTCTAGCCTGGAATCCTAAGCATCGGGTTTTTCCTTTTGCTGATTTGTATGCCTGAACCTGTGATAAGTAAAGTCTTTTTAAAACCTCATCGGATCCCTGAGTGCTCATCCATTCCTCGCCCGGCCCGGAGGTAGAGGGAACTTCGCTTCCCGGCACTGTCGGGGACCCGGTGCGCCCGACAGTTTCTCAATATAAAGTTTTTTAAGTCATAGGAAAGCGATCTTCACTACTCCAAAAAAGTACAGTTAAGAGCTTGGACCTTTACAACACATTTGTTGGGTTCAACTTTCTTACTTAATAATATTATCTCAGGAAAATTCTCTGTCCTAGATTTCTGTATCATAAATACTAAGATGATTATCCTAGGATGATGATAAGCACAGGGATTGAATGATGCAACGAGCATCAAAACCATTTTATCAATATTGTGACATAATAAATATTCAAGAAACATCACCTTAAATTATTGCCACTGGCCCTAAACCCTGAAAAAGACTGAATATATCCTACATTTGTAATTCAAAACAAAAGTAATCCCAAATAATAAGTACCTTTGGCAATAAGTAAGTTAAAAAAATTCTTAAAATAATTTTATCATTTAATAATTACTATGTATCATTTGTTTCACTAGTCTTCCTGTAGTTCATCAATTTGCTCAAGAGGGCACCAGTAACATCTCCATATGTCCTGCCACATGTTAGTGTAGCCCAAGGACATCTGCTTGTTCCAGGAATCTGAAGAGCCTCAGACCATTCCTTCAGGTCATGGGAATGAGGTCTATAATTGTTACTGGTTTTTGGCATATCAAATACAACACGGGTAGCTTGCCAGTCTCTGCCATGCCGCTGGTATACTCTCAGTAGTAGGCTCTCACTCGTGCATTTACTGATGAACAGTGCAACCTCAAAGTGGGTGCGCACAATGAGGAGAGGTCAGCTTTTCTCCTGGGTGGAGCTGTGCAGAGGTGTGGAGTCTGAATGTTGAAAATGACTGCCTTCTGGGGCCGGAGAGATAGTCCATTGGGTAGAGCATATGCCTTGCACGTGGCTGGCCCATGCCGCCTGGGCTCGATCCCGGCATCCCATATGGTCCCCGAGGCACTGCCAGCAGTAATTCCCGAGTGCAGTGCCAGGGGTAACCCTGAGCATTGCCGGGTGTGACCAAAAAAGCAAAAAAAAAAAAAAAATGATTGCCCTCATAGTGTGGGAGTTCCTCTAGCTTCTTGTGAAGCTCTATTGGGAGCCCCCAATTCATTGGACCCTATCACGTGCCAATGTAGCCCAATGGCATCTGATTGATTCAGGAATATGAAGAGCCTCAAACCATTCCTTTAGGATCTTGACAAGGAAGTCTGACCATCTTGTAGGTGAGTGGCCACGTGATCTTTTGACATCCCATGGGATCCAGTCGGTAACGGCTCTAGTCCAGCGGTTGTCTCCAAATCGCATTACATGTCCAGCCCATTTGATTTTCGATACCTTGGCAAAGCGAGACAGCGTCCCTGATTCTGGAATAGTGATGGAGGTCAGAACTGGATTCCTTCTCTCACTTGAGTGAGGCATGATATTCCAAGCATAACTCTTTCGATTCCTCTTTGGGAGACCCACATAGCATTCTCATCCTGCTTTTGTAGGACCCAGTTCTCTGAGGCGTATGTTAATGAAGGGAGAATGGTGGAGTCAAAGAGATGTGCCCGGAGCTGGAGGTTCTTTGTCCTTTTAGATATTTCTTCGATGCTTTTGAAGGCATTCCATGCCGCTCTCTTCCTCCTGCACAGCTCAGGTTTTACGTCATTCATCATGTTGACTTCTGGACCTAGGTACACATAACTGCTGCATTCAGAGATGTCTGTTCCATTAACTTAAAAATTGAAAAAGGTTTGCTGATTCTGTTTAGTTGGTTATTGACTAAGTGCTTTATCTAGATCCTTGATCTACCATTTGCTTTTTCCTTTTTTGCTAAACATTCTTTCTCTTCTTATTGCTTCTAAGTCAAGCTGTATTCCTCATTTAGGTTTCATGTTATCTGCTAGTTTTTTCTAAAATACTGCCCTTGACTTAGGGTTGGAGATGAAACTCTGCCTATATACTTCCATACCCAGATGTCGCCCTCTAGCTTTTTTATATCATAATGTCCCCTGAAGATACATGGGGCAGAGCTGCTGCCAGCTCTCCCTGTGCCCAGCTGATCATGAGGCGACCAGGAGGGTAGGTGGATTCTAGCCCTGGCTCTCCATCCCAGCAGAGCCTCGGAAGAAGCCAGAGGAACCTCCACATCATGAGGGCTGCCATTTTCAACATCCAGACTCTACAGATCGTCAGAGCTCCACCCAGCAGAAAAGCAGATCTTTCCCCATCTCATCAATAAATGCATAGAATGAGAGGCTACTACAGGAGTATCCCACCTGCACAGCAGAGCCTGGCAAGCTACCTGTGTCGTATTGATATGCCAAAAAAGCAGTAATGATTATAGCTCATTCCCATGACCTGAAGGAAATGGTTTGAGGTTCTTCATGTTCCTGGAGTGAGCAGATGCCCTTGGGCGTCACTAGCATGTGATAGGACATATGAAGCTGTTACTGGTGCCCACTTGAGCAAATCGATGAACAATGGAAAGACAAGTGATGCAAGTGAACATACTCTTTATTTTTGCAATTTTGTAAATTCTTTGTTTGGTTACATGTTTATCTCTTGTACTTACTTTCATCTCCATGGTTGTTTCTGTGCTTGGTATACTATTTGCACAATAGGTCAATTAATCACTGTCACAGGTACCCCACTTTTTTAAAAGAATTGTTTCTTATTGGAGTATATTAGTTATAATAATACTGATTTCATTGTTTTGTACTTTCACAATGGTGTACCATACCTACCACTAGAATGTCAAGCTCTTTCTGCTGTTATCCCAAGATCCCTTCCCACCCCTCTTGGCATATTCAGTTCTTACTGGTCATGACTCAGGGCTTATTTCCATTGGGAATTCTCTAATTACTTCCTTTGTTGCTTTATACTTCGTATCTTCGTATATGAATGAGATCGTCTGGTATTTGTCTTTCTCTCTGACACTGCTTAGCTTGACATTCTCCAAATCTATGCATGTTGCAGCAAATTGAAAGATTCAATATTTTCTCAGAGCTGAGTTGTAATCTATTGTGTGTGTATGTACCACAGTTTCTTTGCCCACTCTTTTGTTGTTGGGAAGTTGAGTGGTTCTAATATCTTGGCTCTTGTAAATATAAGATGAATATATGTAAACCGAAGTGTGTATATCTTTTAAAATTAATGTAATAGTGTTCATGGGATAGATGACCAGGAGTGGAATCATAGGGTCACCTGGACGTTTGATTCTTAATATTTGACTTTATAAACCATTTTCTAAAGAGACTGGGCATGAGATCACAGCCCCTCCATCAGTGAATAAAATTCCATTTTCCATTCATTTGTTACAATAGTTATTGTTTTTGTACTTTTGGACATTGACCATTCTTTCTGGTGTGAGATAATATTTCATTGTTATTTTGATATGAGTGTACACAATACTTATGATGAAAACTTTTTCTCATGTCTATGGGCATTCTTTATATTTCTTTGAGTATCTGTTCATCTTTTCTCTCCATCTTTTTGATAGGGCTGTTGAATTGTTATTGGTGAGCTTTGAGAATGCTTTATATATTTTGGATAGTAGTCTGATACATGAATATTTTATTCCAATAAGTACAGTGTCTTTTTAAATTTTTTCTAACCTTATTTCTTTCACAAAGAAAATTTCCCCCTTCTTTGTATCAATGAAATTGAATGATGTTCCATCTATTTATTTCTTCCTTTTTATTCTTATTTGATAGTTGGGTTGTATCATTAAGGACTTCACTGAGGTCAATAGTCAATATTATTGATAATCCTATCTATGTTATCTTCATAGTATCTTCTTATAAAACTGTTTTTTAAAGAAATCATTTATTTATTTGGTTTTTGCCTTTTGGGTCACATCTGGGCACTGAGGGGGTACGCCTGCTTCTTCACTCAGGAATTACTTATAATTACTTCTGATGGTTCACAGGGGACCATATAGGATGCTAGGGATCAAATCCAATGATCATTTCTGGCTGGCTGTGTGACAGATGGGGTGCTGGAAGCATGAGACAAGTGTCCTATCTCTATACTATCACTTTAGCCTCAATAATTCTCTTTGAATAACACTGTGTACAGTGTGAGATAGGGATCTAATCTTTTCATTTGTATCTTACTAATCAGTTTTCCCAGCATCATTTGTGAGATTGTCCTGGTCTACTTCATCACCTAGCACTTTTTACCATAGAGTAGTTGTCAAATAACTGATGACAGTTTACCTTTGGGTTCTCATGTGTTTTTTTATTGGTCTAGAATCAACCTTTTTTCTGGTCTTGTGAGGAACTCCATTTTCTATGGGAATTACCTCTCGAGACAGAAATAGTTTTGTGTAAGAGTCAACTTCACTATTTAAAACACGAGTTTCTTCCTTTCTGATGATGGTAAGGTGACTCAGCCTTCACCACTGCCCCATAGCACAAACATATCTGCCAAATTGATCTTTTTTTATTTTCAAATTAAATTATCAGAAGTGGGTAATGCTTTAAGTTAGTTTGTATTTATAAAGTTTTCAGAATGTGATAGGATTTTCTCTATGCTGAGATCAAGAACCAGTTAAGAAGAATTTGTTATTCTGTGAACTCAAGTCATTCTAAAGATTCTTAGTGGTGCAAATTGCAATCCCAGACTGCCTGGTAAAGAAGAAATTTCTTTAGAAGCCAATGTTGAGGGGGAAAATCTATTTTCCTGTATACATAGAAATTCCTGTATTTCAGACTTGAAGACCCATAGGAGCCCCTGTTTCACTGGAAGTTAGGTTCTGAGATTTCATCTGATTAATATTTATTTATTTTATTTTTGGGGGCACAGCTGGTAGTGTTCAGAGCTTACTACTGGTTCTGTGCTCAGGGATCTGCTGTCCAGGAGGGGATTGAGGAACCATATGGAGTGTTAAGGGTCAAACTTGGATCAGTGAAGTGCAAAGCAAGCATCCCAACCACTGTACTATGGCTCCATCCCCATTCAACTATTATAACTTATTCAACAAGCATTTATAATTTCTTCCTAGGAGGTTTGGGTTCTTGCCTGCAGAGGCATGATGAGCTATGCAGAGATAGAGGCATGGTTCTGCTCTGCAGTAG
The DNA here is from genome assembly GCA_021461705.1 of Cryptotis parvus. Classification (NCBI taxonomy): domain Eukaryota; kingdom Metazoa; phylum Chordata; class Mammalia; order Eulipotyphla; family Soricidae; genus Cryptotis; species Cryptotis parvus. Next base: position 13,197 of record JAJIBD010026639.1, read on the forward strand.
CACAGTTCAGATATCACCTGCAGCTCTTAAGAACCTTCTCTACTGCACACCTTTAAAAGAAGCATCAAGGTGAGGATGTTTGAGTTTTTTAACTCCCTGGAGTTTTGCAAATGTATGGGAGTGTGACTGTATGCTGTTTTCTTGAACTCTGATTTTCTACTGAAGCTAGAGTTTTGTTTTTATTTTTGTTGTTGTTCCTATTCCTTGATATTTCTCTTGGGGGTTCGATCCAACCTAGGGCACCATTTCTTCTCCATAACTCTTACCCTTATGCTCCCAATATACCATATAGGAAAGCAGCTATGATAGTATTAGTCTAAATAATTGACTAAAGTCTGGATTCGTTGCATGGCATTACTCAGTCCAATAATCCAACATTGAATTGGGTTTTTAAAAGGTCCCTCAACCATTTCTTTTCACCTACATTACTGATGCCTGTTTTTTTTTTTCTGGGGGATTAGGGGATTGATTTTCCCTGTTTGTTTTCCACTCTCTTCTGTTTTTTTTTAAGTATTTTATTATACCACCGTGAGATATACAAATAAAAAGATATACAATTAAAAAGTTCATGTTTGGATTTTTGGTCATACAGTGTTTCAGCAAATGGAATACTATGCAGCTGTTAGGAAAATTGAAGTTATAAAATTTGCCTATAAATGGATGGACATGGAGAAGATTATGTTGGAGCGAAATTAGCCAGAAGGAGAGAGACAGATACAGAATGACTGCATTTATTTGCATGGCATAAATATATATGTACATATTATGATACCAATATCCAAGGTCAGTGAAGCATATATCGGGAGGTCTTGTCAAAGGTGGAAATGATCACAAACGTGTGGAGTCAGAGTTTAGGTAAGACAGAAAATGGAACAGGGTGCTAATAATAGTCGAGGGTACTAATGCCAACCTAGAACCTGAGCATTAAATAGAGGCAAAAGGATTCACACTCTCTTCTGTTTTTATCAGCTACTTAAAGTTTCTCTTATACTTGTTAATGCTGTACAATCAAGCTTTCTCCATTTCCTAGCCACAAACTGTTTAGACTTCTACATTACTGTTATATTTCTCAAATAACTTTGTTAAACAGTGTACCCAGTACTCCCAGTTCCCTCCTGCCCATTCTCTTTTTTCCTGGTTATATGTTTTATATCACTGTTGTTGCAGTACATTCCTGCCCAGAGCCTCTGCATCTGGCCTGGTGTTGCCGCCTGCAGGCCACTTTGCAGATAGGAGGAGGACATTTTAAATGTGGCAGTTTATCTGGCCATGTATTCTATACTGGCTGGTATAAATATTCTCTCATGCTGCCACAATCATCATGGGTCTAGCTAGATCTTCCCAGTATATTTGCCTGGCCATGTTGGATTTCTAAGTAATTAGACCAGAGAGAAATGCTGTTTGCCTCCAAGCAAGCAAGCAGGGCTCTCTGATAATTCAAAGCTAAAATACAAACTACCTTGAAGTAAAGATGAGACTCTTAAAGGCTTGGAGAAATATTTCACTGGCTATAGTATATTCTTTGGTACAGATGCATGCCTTTGCATTCTGAGATGCATTTCATCTCAGAAACTTCTCTGTACCCTGCAGAGGCATTTCCAAGGCAGATCTTGGCTTGGCAACATTAACATTTCAAAGGGCCTAAGTGAGTTCCTGGCAGAAATTACTTGAGGGCATTTGACCCTGATGAATTCCCATAGTAGTGGGAGGTTTGGGTTATAGGGTTGTACAACTAGGCTGTTTCTCTCTGAGCTCTCTCTCTCTCTCTCTCTCTCTCTCTCTCTCTCTCTCTCTCTCTCTTACACCTTTCTGCTGGTGCCTTGTCTCTATCTCCCTCTCTACAGGACCTTAGCATGTGGTGCCTGCCATCTTGGCCTACACGTGGCCAGGGCCCAGCCGGGAGCCCTAAGTTCGGGAGATTTTCAGAACCTGTGTTAAGTAAAGCATTTTAAAACTTTGCCGGATTCTTGCATCTTTCTCCATCCAACAGCCACCGATCTTCTGGGACAGCAGGGGATCCCTGACCCTGCTCCCAGATTTTGGCTGCGGGTGCCTCAGTGTTTCCCCCGCAGCTATCACTAGCTATACCCCTAGTCACCTGTAGTACCATAGACGTTTTGGTTTAAAAGGCACCTTCTCTTATTTCCCTCTTAGAGGCTTTACATAGGAAAATCTTGGATGAAGAAGAGTTGTTAAATATTTTAAGTCAACAGCTGAAGGTCAAGGGTTCTATTTCTCCCACCTCTGCCCTCCCCTGTGTTTCTCTATCCCTTGCACACAGGTCATATCCTTAGCACATAAATATTGTGGGAAACTGCTTACACTTTTCAGGAGAGCTGTACCAAAGGTGAGAGTCTTCATCTCTTCTTTTTTAAATAGCTTCATACCACCTAAGGTTCCTATTATTTAGTGTGTACTGAATTCTAGCATATTTAGGGCATTTAATTTGAAAGCAGGTAGCGTCATCTGGCTTGCATCTTTCTCCCACAGCGTTCTCATTGACATCTAAGGCAAAACAGCGAGGATCTGGCAAAACATTTTGACTTTGCCAACTGTGGCGTTTTCTCATCAGGGGCTCTGGCTGCCACCAGTGTCTCCAAGATGGAATGAACTTTTGACTCTGGACACGGCACAAAGCCTCAAGCTGTGCCCAGTAGGAGCGAGGAGTTTGGATGGGTTTAAGAACGTGGTGGCTTTTGCTAATGTTTTAAGGCTGCTTCACTTGCATTTGCATTCGAGAGAAGGTCGAAGACCAGACAAAGATCAAGGTTTGTTTTGAAAATGCCATCCAGGATTCCTGGGAATTCAGCTATTGGAACCAATGTCTGACAATTGTGCTTTTCTTTAAATAAATTCCAACAGCTTTGCCCCCAGCAGTTGTCTCCTGTGTGTTTTTAAGGTGCTGTGTCCTTGAAAGGCGCTTTCATCTCTCACATACCCTATTTATTTTCTCAGGTGAAATGATCTCACAAAACCATTTTTAACTTAATGAAATTACTAGCCTGGACCAGAAAGCTTTATGTTTGAATAGGGCATTTCTTTACTTCCCAAAGTAGCTTTTCAATGAGAAAACTGACGGTGATATAGCTGTTGACCTTAAAGATGAAATATTTGCCTTTCGCTGGGTACTTTCTCAGGAGAAAGTGATGTTATTTTCCCAGTCCTTCAATGAAATATTGTGGTCCCTCATATGGGTAGAATGCTTTGGATTTTAGATCAACAATGTCACAGCCTTCCTTACTTTTATCACCCACTGGCTGCATTTTGTTTGGAGGCGAGAACTGCAGAGCTGCTGGTGTTGTTTGAGCAGATTTCTTTGTTGTGTTCCCTTCTCATTTTGAAAACCATAAGAATTGCTACTCAATAAAAATAACAGTGAGCTTCATTTTAGTATTGGTGTTGTGACTCCAGCAGTGAGCACTGCAGCATGCTTTTAGGAGACTCCATAATTTCTTTCTGACCCCAGCTGGTGATCAGTTTATGTCCTGAAACTTGTGGACGAATAGCCTTTGTAATTCCCATCCCAGGGTGCATTCTGACTGCCCCCACCTGGAAGTAAAATTTTAAAGGTGACTGTGTTTGGAAATGCTGTTCCTCTGTAAGCAGGTAGAAAAATACCTGCTTAGTAGCCTCTTATTTGCTGAAACTAAAAGCATTTTGTTTGTCACATCAGGGATGCTGGTCAGCTCAATGACTATCCCATTAAGGTGGTTACAATCCATGTGTAGATTTATTTTATCTTTCCCCTTTCCTTTGACACATTAGTACATTAATCCAATAATGTATTCATTCTGTAATTTTTGTATTCTTTGTTCATGGATCCCGTTTTTCAGCACACATTAAGCATTTTTTACATGTAAAACCCTGCTGGAGGAAAATGGGTACTCTTGTCCCAAAAAACAAAAGCATATACTGCTGACCTTCATGTTTTATAAGCAGACTGCAGATGATAATTGAATGCACAAGGTGAGTAGCTAAAATGCCTAATGTTGCCTTTTTTTTTAGGTGTCTATCATTTTCAGGTGTCTTTCACGTATATTTTCTGATGATCACACCATTTGCAAGGCTGGGATTAGAATCCTAGTTTCCCTGTATATCTTTTCTCCTATGGGTTGGCACTCCCATCCTGTTTACAGTTATATTTTACTTAGTGTTAGAACAGTGCATGAAACATAGATTTGCCTGTTTTGAAAATGTCAAGGAATGCATTAGGATATTTTCTTTCCTCATAAAACCTACCCCTGTTTCATTGAAGTTGATCAATTTGATGGTTCTTTACATGCCTGTCTATTTCACCCATCCTGTGTCCATTTGAAAAAAAAGAGCAAATTGCAATTAGAATGCTCACAAAGAAACGTGGCTTCTAGACTGCATTTCTGTAAGGAAGGACAGTAAGAGACAAACAAAACATTCTAGAAGGTACCAGAAACTACCACTTAAAATATGTGCAAGGAGAAAAGAATCCCTTCCTTAACAGATATAGTTAAATTTCCTCTTAAGAAGGGACACAGAAATCTGGAGCAGATTGTACTGGTCGTTTAACCCACAAAGGGGAAAAATAAAATTATATCTCCCAAATAAACTTTACTTTCAATTACGATCTCAATGGTCTTTTCCAGCACTAAAATTCTATGATTATAATTATGTTCTCTATTATTTTGTGGCTCAATTTCTGCAACAAAAAAAAGACCACATGACTCGGGGTAGATTATGAAAAAAAATTCAGTTCACATTACAGACAGAGAAAATGAAGCCAGATAATTTTTTCATTATTTTCTGTGCACAATCTTGGAGTTAATACAAATTTGTAGGAGGATGCACATTGATGGGTCTATGCTAGCAGAGATAAAATGATGGTTTATCAATAGCAAATGACTTCCTTGTGAGTAATTGATATTTTAGGTTACTTATAACTGCCACATTTAAAACAGTTTTTTCTATTAAAGCATTTTTATATTTGTTATTATAATAACTCTGTGATAAAAGCTATGTGACAATCAGTCTGGTCTAAGAGAGAGGTCCTAAAAGTTGTTTTTCTGTTTCCTTGAAATACTAGTGTGGCAAATCAAAATGCTCAAATCAATAGCAGTGCCCATGATGGAGGTGCTTCTCAGCAGGAGGGTTTTCCATCCTCTCCAGGATACAATTCTGAAAAATCTAAGGAGGGGATACTTGCTACAGCAAATTTGATTTATGCTTTACTGCCAACCCAAAATGAATATTTCTTCTCAACCTCTTCCAGTTGTATTTGCTATTTCTAACTAAATGTTGCTCTTCGATTACCTAGAGACCCTGTAATGTCCTTTGAGTGAGATCACAGAAGTCAGCAGGGTTCCCTTTCAATCAAAGAGGATTCAGCAGGGAGGGATGCTAGGCCTGGTGTCATTGTTTCAAGGAATCTGTGCTTCAAGATAGTTTGGTTAGACATAAAGACCAAGTGGTGGAACCTGGAATGAATGCCTCTGTAGATAACTGAGGATAATCAATAGTTTACTCATCTATTTATGAAGATACCTATTTGCAATGATATCCCCTTTCACAAAGGAATCTTAGACATAAATCCTGCCATTTCATTTTCAAAGGAATGGAATACTGGCAAAACCTATAAAAGCTAATTAATGTAGTCAAGGTGATTGGTTTAGTAATTTACACAAATGGACAATACTAATAATACCTCCTTAAGGATACAGGTCTTGTACTGTCTTGACAAGAAAAATTTGTAGTTGGGATATTTGTGCATTCTAAGCAAAAAGAGATTGTTTTGAGAAGTATGACATTTATTTGGCGAGGGAAAACTGTGTTGAGTGACTAGAATAATTGACTAAGTGTAGAAGAGAGGGGGGAATTGGAGTAATAGCCTTCAGCCATGTCACAAAAACCCATTAGTGACAGAGTAACTATTGAGATAGGAACTGAGTAGAAAGTCTTTGAGTTTGAGTACATCACAAGTAAATGAACATTAGATGTGATATACTAGAAAGCTAATCTTGTAGCAATGTAAGGCATTTTTAAGATGCTCTAGGGGAAAGCTTTGAGGGACACACTTGAGGTTTCCAGTAAGGCTCTATCTGAATGTAATAAATGTAAGTGGTATGGGTATAGTCTTAAGATTTGGTGGGGGAGGCGAGTCCAACAGATAGGGCGTTTGCCTTTCACGCGGCCGGCCCATGTTGGCCCCGGTTCGATCCTTGGCATCCCATATGGTCCCCTGAGAACCACCAGGAGTAATTTCTGAGTGCAGAGCCGGGAGAAACCCCTGAGCATTGTCGGGTGTGACCCAAATAAGCAAAAAAAAAAAATGATTTGGAACTGACTTGATATAAATTTAGGATATCGAAAATAGGTTTAAGGAGTTGCTTGGTAGACACATGGAATATATTTTCTCAGTGAATTAAATTTTAGTAGTGACATTCCTAGTTTTATTCATAAAGCATTTTTAATTAGGAAAGCATGTTGGAAATGGCACTCAGGGATCAATGCAAGGGATGTGAGAAGTTTGCATCAAATTGGAAGGGGCACCAAGAGAAAGATAAGATCATGCCATGGTTTTAAATTATATGCATAAAAAGATTAAATGATATTTAGGGAAATGGAAACATAGAATGAGGATTTGGGGGTGAATAGAATTTGAGCTGCGGCTTGTGTAAAAGTGTATTTGAGTTGATGCTTGTGTAAAAGTATATTACTTGTCAGCTCTTAGTATGTTGTTTGTGCCTTTCAAGAGGTCAGTGAAAGTTTGGACTTGCAATTGTAGATAACTGGGTGTTGGAGGTTGATAATCATATTTTAGAGATGATTGCTGCAATTGCAGGAATGAATGAAGATATCACTGCTGAAGAATAAGTCTCAAAAAGGAGAGAGACAGAGCTTGGGGGATCATTGGAGAAAAAACATGAAAGACACAGCTCATACACAGTAGTTTTTGCAATTTGTAGAAATCGAAAGTGAACCACTGAGAAAGGCAGCTTCTCTGGAATCAAGGGGCGGTGATGGGGAGAGAGAGAGTGTGTGTGTGTGTTTGTTTATTATATCCTGTTTCTATGTTTTGAAACCAAGCAGGGAAAGGTAAAGTGATTTGTATGTATTCTCAATTGTCAATCCCTGTGTGGTGTTTATTTTTAGCAGGGTAATGTTTCCCCCTGTAAAGATTAAAAAAAAAAAGTCAACACCTTATGCTTGTACACAGGACTAAGTCTCTGTTTGTAACATGCATGCTTCCCAGTTTATTTAGCCAGTGACCTCCAATTTGATTCAGAAGTAGTAGTCACTGCTGAATGAGAAATGATTCATTTCTGGTTCAACATTAGCCTTGGGCCTGTTCCTACATAAAGAATTGCTGGGTGAGCCTGATTAGATGCAGAGGCTTAGAGGCTCGAACTTCCAGAAAGTGCTCTCTTAATCATTTCACTCAGGTCCTCTGTCTGACAGAGCCAAAGAACCAAAGGGGAAATGTCACAGGCTTATCTGTGTTCAACCAACATCTTACGGGGTTTTACTACTCTTGGATCTTCTTGGCCTGTTGCTTGTCTTTTGCGTTATTCCCTTGTGCCTTTCCCCATATTGTGTGAAATAGAAGGGCTAATTGACAGAAGCCTCATAAGTTCTCATCATTGGTGCAGAGCCCGAAGAACTCACTTAATTCTCACTGCCTTTCAGGCCTCTGACAATCTCTCTATCTTGCTTCTATCGTTTTTCAGCTTTATTTTCCCTTCTCAGACCCTTCCCCAGACTCCCTCCCTTTGACAGCCCATTTAGTTCCCTGCTCTCCTGAGTAGAGAGAGAGAGTTGCTCAGACAGTGTCATGCTATAATGGAAACTGGGTCCCATGGGTTCCTGCTGCCTGTCCCTGAAAGCTTTTTTCATCTTGTTCCTTGTTACCCCAGAGAATAATTACTTCAAAGACCAATCCCAGTCCCTGGTATTTCAGTTTATCTCATTACCTTTTTTTTTTTTTTTTTTTGCCAAACCCGCCAGTGTTGCCAGAAATCAAATCAGGATTGCTGGCAGTATTGCCTGCCTAGCATGTTCAGGCTCTCTACTGCCCGACACTCTAATGTTCCCTGATTGCAAACCCTGTCATCATCGTCTTTGAATTAGCGGTGCCTCCTGAAATGGCATAATGTCCATGCAGCGCTGGAGTGCTGATGTGTAGTCCTGTTTAAACTGTCTGTCAAAGCTCCGGCTAATGAATTCTATTAGCATATTAGCCTGCCAGCTTTGGGAGCCCAGAAAGAAGTGGGCAGCCAAACACAGTTGGCAGAGCTCAGTCACAGTGATTCAGAGAGCTACTTGGCAAAGGTGGCAACAGAGACTGCAGTCATGTAAATGCAGACAGGGGAATGTATGCATATTGAGCAAGGTTATTTGTTATTTGTTTTTGTTATTTGCTAGGATATCCAAGCAAGAGAAAAATGGGATGAGAAATGCCTTTTTTTCTTCCCTGTGGGGCCGACCTCAGGCATTTTAAAGAATGGCATAGTTAGAGAGAGCCCCAAGGCTCTTGTCATGAAATCTTATATTCCTTTAGGAAATTATGATGTATGGAAGTGAGACAGACTTTTCACATGATGCTTACAAAAAGGTGGCTTGACCAGTGATTGACATTGCTGCTTCAGTAATTGGGCACCAGTTGTACAATTGCTTGTATAGAGTGTTTGAGAGGTTATGATCAAGACACCCCATTCAACACTCGTGTTACAAGTTAGCTCCCCAGGATAGCAAAATATAAAAATCATTAATAAAAGAAAAAGTGCATTACCCCCTAAGAAGTAGAGTCTTGAAGTGAGTATATATTCAGCATTAAGTTTACATAGTGTTTAGGATAAACTTACTATAAGTGCTGTATCAGGGTCACTAGGCAGCAGCTGGTGATTGCTAGGCTCACTACTCAACTCTTAAAGGTGTACTTAATGGGTGTAACCTTCAATTTAGTTTGAGATTAATTTAAAAAATGTATAGCTTGAAATGTTTTATGTTAATAAACTTTTAAATATTGCAACATGGTATTAACAATGTGTGACAAGCACTGAATTCCATAAAGGTTTCTTAAAACTGTATTAACTTGCGGTTAGAGCTAAATTATTCTGCTCACCAAAATAACTTTTGAATAAATTAACAAATTAATTAGCATTATCCTTAAAGACATGATGAAAACTTGAATAGTCCTGGATAATGGGTTGCAGACACAGTCAATGTAATTATAAGGGTTGTAACTGGAACTTTAGTCTTTGGATGGTTTTATCACCTTTTGTATAAAATGGGATCATTTTCAATATTTATTGAAAACAAAGGAAGTAAATGGTGGAAATCTGACTTACTGCATCAGAAATAAAGCACTGAAATTCTAAAATTTATTTTATAGGGGCGGAGCGATAGCCAGCGGGTAGGGTGTTTGCCTTGCACACGGCTGGTCCATGCTGGCCCTGGTTTGATCCTTGTCATCCCATATGGTCCCCTGAGCACCACCGGAGTAATTCCTGAGTGCAGAGCCAGGAGAAACCCCTGAGCATTGCTGGGTGTAACCCAAAAAGCAAATAAAATAAATAAAATTTATTTTGTAAAGACAGTTCCAAATTTCCAAACTTTGTGTTATTTTCTCAAAGTTCATGATGTTTAAAAATATTTTTATGATAACTTCAAATTTCTGTTCTGTTTTTGTTTGTGGAAGTGTCATTGATTTGCTTATTCTTTATTAAGCATAAATATAATTGTATCTTTGTAGAAAATATAATAGACCTTGCTTATTTGAGCCTTTGTGAAATTGAATAATGCAACTGTTAATACTGTTAGTTGCTTAAGAGAAAATTCTTGCATTTCCTACCCCTTAATTTCTTATATCAAAACCTGATTTTCTTCATGTTTCTGGAGGAAGTTGGGATAGCCCCCAATCAATCCATAAGTGTCTCTTAATTAATCTAAGGTTGAGTTAACCACAGTTATGTTAGTTTTCTTCTTGGCCATTGGTTTAGGACTATTGAATGGGATGTATTTCTGGCCAAACAGAAATATCAGAAAGATATTTGTTTAGTAGTATGTAATATTATATGCATATTACATGATTATATATAATATTATATGTACAAGTAATATTTAGGGCTACTACATAAAAATCATATCCAAATAGGAGATAAATAAGAATAAATATCTATACATAGAAAATTTTTAAATGTCATAGTGGAGTGACTGAGTTTTCTAAACCTGCACCCCTGGCCTTATTTTTGTGAGATAATATATTTTCTTATTGCAATGGTAATAAACAATATTTCTATTTTTGATATTTTATTTCTTATAGCCAAGAAAAAAAAGTGACTATGTTGCCTGACTTTATTTTATTTTTAAGTAGGATTTATGAAAAGACAAATCTTTATGATTACTCTTATGTCTTATTCTCTTTGGTCATTGAAATTGCAATCTAAAGTATTTTCTTTGCTTCAGTTGGCTGGTTTTATAGCATATTTTTATACACTTGCCTTCAATGCTACTATCATATAAATGGATTGATTTATTTTATTTTTTTTTCATCAATCATTTGTGGACTAGTCCCTGTGCCAGCACCCTAAGAATAGCTATACATATAACATAATCCCTATAATCAAATTACATTCAAAAGAACAAAATTATATTTTTTTGGTGCATATATACTGAGAATACATTTTCCACTAGGGAGTGGAGAATGATGGATAAGGAGAAGGGAGGGAAGAAAGAATTTAATTTGTGTCTTAAGCAATAAAACCTGATAGTAATTACAATTCATGAAAGTGCATTGGTTCTCAGTGTCGCTTTTCCTTTTAAGCAATTGCAAGTAAAATAAGCAAGGTTACAATGAAACTAGAACTCATCATGCACCAGGACTACTAAGGATTAGAATTACAAAACCATATGAATATGGGTGTAATCATTTCAACTAAATTTAAATTTTAGTTTGAACAAAAAATGGTACAATATAGGGAGTCCAAATAAATTCATATCTCTAAGTAGCCCTAATAGTAGTACAGCTAGATGGATGATATGTAAACTTAAAAGACAGAGATTTTATTCATCACTTTCCATTCAAATCACTGCGATTATTTACAGTCCCCCAAATACAAGGCTATTCTGCATCTGTACCATTGCATATGTTATATCTGCCTTCTGCATTATGCTTCCTCTCTTAATTAGTTTTTGACTGATACTTATTCTTCAAGGACATTTTTGCCACTAGGCATCATATCACCCTCCTCCTTTAGCTATTTCTAGATGTCTATCCATAAAAGACTTAGTAAACCTGTTCTGTTGATAGTATTTTATTTACTATCAAGCTTTATATACTTAATGGTGGTGGTTGGTCTATGACCTTTATTTTGTCACTATCGGAGAACTCTTCTGTGAAGGACCAATTATTCCTCTCTATATTGTTAGTGAAAAACATTTCCAGAAACACATAAGTAGCTTTTACTCACCAACATCTAGGTGTTAAGTAGGAACAATGCTGCAACAGTATTTTAAAGAATGGAATACTGAAAGCCTAAAACTATTGCGCTATGAACAACATTGTAAATTACAGTGTTTAAATAAAGTTTGATTAAAAAAGGATAAAAGTATTTGCTCTCCTGTAAGCAAGTATTGGATTGCTTTCACCAGTCTAGGTTTCATACCCACAAATAAGTTTATTCAGGCAACTTCAAAGCACATTATGAAATTTATTATTATCTGTGTCTTTTGTTCATCTTAACTCTTGCTTTATCTTTCAGCCATTGATATTATTTTTGTAATGGATTAAAGAAGAAATAATTCAAACATTTCATTGTTATACTTAGTACTAAGAGAGAAAGAGAGAAAAAAAATGAAGTCAAACTTAATTCTAATGTGAGAGTTTTTCATTTCCTGTAGGGTTACGCTTGTCTTTTCCACTGATCCTACTAATTGATATAATAGCCAAGTAAGACTGAATATATATTTGTATTTAGGGTTGGAAAATTTCCAAAGAACTTCACTTTATTTTGTAATTAGGAGATTACAGAGTAGGTAACATAATTTGACTGCTTTCTTCATCTTTATATTCTTTGGGTGACCCTAGTGGATTTAGTCACCAGTAGCCTCTTCAGGTCTTTGATAAAGAGAGCAGTTAGGCCTGAAAAAGCTGTGAGCCGAATGAGAGAATATTGATGCCCTACTATTTAATTGCCTTCTAAATCCATGGTAAACTTTTCAGTGATTTTAAACTCTGAAAGAATAGTAGACTCATTGATTTCTATAATTCATTTATTTAGGGATTTCTATTATCAACTGAATTTGATTGATGGCTTCATGACAAATAGCTGTGTGCTCAGCACATACCGCACTCTGGAAGCTCTCTCAGCCATAAACAATGTGTGATATAATTCTTTGGGTCCTTTTGCTGAGTCTGTGCTTTGCTATTTGGGGAACAACTGATTGAGATTCCTTTAGTGAATGAGGTAGAGTGAAATTCCCACTTAGTTCCCTTGGCTAAGGGGAAAAATAGTGTTTGTGTGTGGACCTTAAATATTTTCACTGTATTATTTGGAAATTCTTTGACATTTTCCTCCAAAATGCCAAGACCCCTAAACATATTCCAGAAGACGGAAGTGTCATTTGGACAAAGAAATAGTGGGTGCCTCAGTGAGCTGTGATAGTTGTAACCCTCTTTAAATATATCATGTTCACATATCAGGGATGTAGGTAATGAGGAAATGTCTCCATCAAAAATTAAAACAGATCCCCACAAATTGCTTTCACTTGTTTTTATATAAAAGACTCAATTCACAGCTTCTACATGGACAGGAAACAAATGTTCTTTTTGCTTTGGAAACTAAGTGTGTATTTTTCTAGAGAAAATGGAAAACTATTGTGTTAAGAACTGAGTTCTGAAAATGTATATCTATGAATACATATGTATAATGCAAGTATGATTATACACATATACATGTGTAAATGCATAAATGCTTATTTATTTTTAAATATATTTTATAGTTTATTTTCTATATTTTAATGTATCTTTATCAATTTTGTACTGTTTTTGCAGTATTGTTGTTATGGTCTTATGCATAAAGCTTACTACCTATTAGTTTCCCCTTCCCCTCCCATTCAATACTTTTCTCCACCATTTCTCCACCTTTCCCAAATGGCATATGCCCTACTGAAGACAAGATGTCATGCTCTTTGTTTCAATTGCCTTTTGGGCATTTGTTTATCTTCTATTATATTTTTTTTATGAGAGGGATTTTTGTTTTTCCTCTATTGTATTTTTTTTTAATGAGAGAGATTATTTTGTTTCTGTCCCTTTGTCTCTTTGGCAAACATCACTCAATGGGCCACTCCTCAGATGCATTGATATACTATAAATTCTATCTTTTCTTACAGCTAGTAATATTTCTTTATTTATATGTACCATATTTTCTTTACCCAATTATCTATTCCTGTGCCTAAGTGTGCTTAGGTGTGTGTGCCTAGGTGTGCATCGCGCCAAGGTGTGCAATGAGGCGAGGCTGGGGGGCCAGGGTGCGGGTCTGGGACTGGCCATGCAGGCAGCGCTGCAGGGTTGCGGGAGTAGCGACAGTGAGGTCAGGGCGGCTTGTGGCCCCCCACACCAGGGCTGACAATGGCGGGGCCTCAGACCTGGCCGCAGGGCAATATGATTACCGACACCTGGCGGTCATCTTTCTTTACCATCTTTACCACCGCCATGTTCTCTGCGCTCATCAAGGACCTCCAGTGGGACGACTGGAGCACAGGCCTGTGTCTTCCTGCTACATGGATCGGCTAAAAGGGTATGACCTGTTTGTCAGGGCAGAGAGCAATATCACACTCAGTGATGTTCAGGGGTTACTCCTGGCACTGCACTCAGGAATTACCCGGCACTGCTTAGCCCAGTATACCACAGGCACGGCAGAGCCCAGCAAGCTGTCCAATCCGTATTCAATATGCCAAAACCAGTAATAAAAAATGTTCATCTTCCTGACCCTGAAAAGAGCCCCTAATATGGCAGCACTAGGAAGGACGGACAAGGAGGGCATGATAAAATTTCAGGGCCATACTAAGCTGCCAAAACGAAGAAGGACTAAAATGAAAGTCTGTACTTTCAATACATATACACTGGCAACTGAAGCATATATCGAGGACCTGATGGTACAAGCGCTAAAGATCAAGTATGACATCATTGGTCTGACTGAGATGAGGAGGCCAATCGCTTCATGCCGTTTTTGGCACCGGAGAAGAACTGTTCCTCAGAACATGCGACGAAAGAGGCATTGGGTGTCTTTGTCAACACGAACATAGCCGCAAACATTGGTTCATTTGAATACCTAACAAACTGGATAGGATGATTACACTTGAAGAGATGTGGCCCACTGCCAGCAGTTTCTATCTTCCTTGTCTATGCACCAACACCCACACACAAGAAAGAAGAAATTGAGAAATTCTACATGGAACTGGAGGAATTCTATAAAAAAGATCTCACCTTCTACAAGATCATAGTGGGTGATTTTAATGCCAAGATAAAACCGAGAAGATCGACCAAAGAACTCCACATTGGGACCCATGGCCTAGAATGGAATGAACAGGGCGAGAGACTATCTGAGTTCATCATGTCCACCAAGACCATTCATGGGAACTCACAGTTGCAGAAGGTTGAAGCGAAACGTTGGACATGGGAATCCCCTGGTGGACAGTTCCATAATGAGATTGACACATTATCTTCAATCGATGGTTTTGCCTGACCTATGTTGCTGTAGTCCCAAAATTCCAAACAGGATAGACCACCGTCTCCTTCGTGCAAAATTCTACTTCCCGCAATGGAGAGAAAAGGCTGCAAAGTTTAAGAAAGAGAACTCCCAGAACGACCACCAACTGGGAACACTTTGGCACCACTATGGCAACATGGGAAGATACCATCATTGATGGCATCAATGAAGAATACAACCTGACTGGTTCAGCACTTCCATGATTGTGCGAAGGTTGCCGAGAGAGAAAAATCCACAAAAGGAAGCCTGTCTTCAAAAACTCTCGAGCTCATTCACCAACGTGGAAAGACGCGAAGTTTCAGGTGACCAAATGCTCACATCCGAGCTTGCAAAGCAGTGCAGAGAAGCGATAAAGGAAGACCTCAAAGAGAGAAGAGCAGAAATACTGGAAGATGCAGCAGAAGCTGGGAAAAGCATTCGCAATGCCTGCCTCTCCTTCGCCAACTATAAGATCAAGATGACTGCCCTCCAATGTCCTGATGTTTCTATCACATCTTCCAGAAAGGCAATGGAGAAGATTATCCATGGCGTATACTCATGTCTCTTTGATAGCCATGTCCACCTGCCCACATACCAAATTCCACAGGATGGATATGTCTTTCCCAACGTTCTCCCTCCTGAAATCCAACACGCCATTTCGTCAGTAAAGAAGGGAACAGCACCAGGCCCAGACAAAGTCAGACCCGAACACCTGAAGAATCTGCCTTCGGTACTCATCAATACAGTGGCTCGGCTTTCACACGCTACCTGTCTGAATGCAAGGTGCCCTCCCAATGGAAAACCAGCAGGACAGTTCTACTGTTCAAGAAGGGAGACATCCTCGACATTGGCAACTATCACCCCATCTGCCTGTTGTCTGTCATCTACAAGCTGTTCACTAGAGTCATCCTGAATTGGATTAGAGGACATTAAAAGGGCAATCATGCGAGCAAGCTGGCTTCCAAAAAGGATTCAGCACAATCGACCATATCCACATGGTAAACAAGCTCATTGAAGTTTGTAGGGAGTTCAGGATGCTGCTCTGTCTCACTTTCATTGATTTAAAGAAAGCCTTTTGATTCTGTGGAGACTGAAGCAGTCATCGAAGCCCTAGTCAAACAGGGCGTTCAAACCCAATACATCAAGATCCTTCATGAGCTGTATTACGGATTCACCACCAGGATCTCACCATTCTACAAAGAAGTGATCATTGATGTCAAAAGAGGGGTTTGGCAGGGTGATACCATTTCACCAAAACTCTTCAGCGCCACCCTTTAGAACATCATGTGACAATTAGAATGGGAAGGAATGGGAGTGAAGATAGACGGTCGGCAACTAAACCACCTCCACTTTGCTGATGACAATGCTCTAATAACACCAAACATTAGCCAAGCGGCACAAATGCTGGCTTACTTTGACCAAGAATGTGGAGAGATAGGTCTACAACTGAATGTCAGCAACACTATGTGCATGAAAAATGAACTAGTTCCAGAGGCCCCATTCACTCTCAATGGAACAAACATCTCTGAATGCAGCAGTTATGTGTACCTAGGTCGAGAAGTCAACATGATGAACAACCTAAAACCTGACTACGCAGGAGGGAGAGAGTGGCATGGAATGCCTTCAAAAAGCATCAAAGAAATAGCTAAAAAGACAAAGAACCTCCGGCTCCGGGCACATCTCTTCAACTCCACCATTCTCCCTGCAGTAACATACGCCTAAGAGACCTGGGCCCTAAAAGCCGGATGAGAATGCTATTCGGGTCTCCCAAAAGAGGTATTGAAAAAAACTATGCTTGGAATATCACTCCTCACTCAAGTGAAAGAAGGAATCGGAGCTCTGACCTCTGTCACTGTTCCAGAGTTAGGGATGCTGTGTCGTTTGCAAGGCATCCAAAATCAGAAGGATTGGACATGTAATGTGATTTTAGATGACCGCTGGACTATAGCCGTTACTGACTGGATCCTACGGGATGATATTAGTATCATACTATAACCCCACAAATAAATACAGTCATTTTATATTGTATATCCCACAAATAAATGCAGTCATTCTATATCTTATATCCCGCAAATAAATGCAGTCATTCTATTTCTGTCCTTTCCTTCCAGCTAATTTGATTCTGCATGATCCATTCCATGTCCATCCATTTATAGGCAAATTTCATAACTTCGTTTTCCTAACACCTGTATAGTATTCCATTGTGTAGATGTACCAGTTTCTTTATCCAGTTATCAATTCTTGGACATTCTCATTGTTCCAGATTATGGCTCTTGTGAATAGTGCTGCTATGAAGTACACAATCTCTAATACTATGTACGATAACAATATTTAATTGTATAGTTGAATATTTGTAATATAATTAATTATTAATTGTAAAAGGTAAAAATGACAATAGATCATGGATCAAGTTAATTAAAAATAAAATCGCTACTGTTGTCTATGTAGCCAATTACTATTTCAACTCAGAAAGAAGCACAAAAGCTATGGTAGGAATTATTTTTTCCCTTTCTTATACTCTACCAACTGAGTCACTTCCTCAGTTCTCTTCTTCCCATCTTTATTCATGGGGTCACTTTCAGCAGTGCCAGTGGCCATCGAGGCAATATCCAGCATTGCTCAGGGAACCATGAATTACCTAAGATTGGACCCAAGACCTTGGCTGAATAAGCTATATGAGGTTAAATAAGAATATATATACGACATATACAAATATATATACAAATATAATATATATTATTAATATATACAAATATTATATATATATATATATTTGTCTTCTTCTTAGTTAAAATTGCTTTATAAACAGACAGGAGCTAAGTTAATCTTTTTAATACTAGTGAACATTAAAGATCAGCTGTCATTTTTTTTAAACCTAGAGAGAAATGGAAGCTTTTTATTTGACAGTTCACTGCTGAGATGTTTCAATTCTACTAAATTTTTTTTTGCTTTTTTTGGGGTCAGACCTGGCAATGCTCAGGGGTTTTTCCTAGCTCTGCACTCAGGAATTACTCCTGGAGGTGCTCAGGGGACTTATGGGATGCCGGGATGGAACCTGGGCCAGCATGGCCGGCTGCATGCAAGGCAACGCCCTACTTACTGGGCTATCGCTCCGGCCCCAATTCTACTAAAATTTTTTGTCCTTTTATTTAAAAGCTAGTTCATTTGACCTATCACTATTAACACCTCATTTAAGGAAACTTGCATTTATCTTAATCTTTTGTTCCTCTCTTTTACATGATTCCTCCTCTATGAGAAAAAGTTTTCACTGTGAAAAAGAAAGTCTTGTTTTTGTGCATGCTTGTATGTGTGAAATGATGAAACATTAGAGTGAAATTCTGTCAAAGTACTTTAGAACATTCAAATAAATTTGATTTTTTGGGTTTCCTCGTAGCATGTCACTAAATATAACCCTGCTCCTTTTATGATTCTTGATTTTACCATGGAGTTTTCAATGGATCAAAAGTAGAAAGAAAGCACTAATAAATAAATATCTGCCCATCTTCTCAACAGTCTGCTTTCTTTTTGTTACATCTCTTTTTACTGTTTTTGAAAGTTAGAGGATTTGAAACAAGTAACAAAAAAAAATCTTACAAATACACTCATTCTGGTTTCTAACAAATAAACACAAATATAACATTTGGGGAATTTCTTAATATCTGGTTCATTTCTCAAATAATTTAACTATATCCTTTATATACTTCTAACAAGAAAACCCCTCTTATGAATTAGCTGAGTATTGCTATTTTAATGTTTATATACATTTATAATCTTATTAAATCTAGAACTCAGATGAAGAGATTTTAAACATTTTACTTAGGGATAATTAATATTTAACAGTAATATTTCATGCATACATCATGATTTGATATTTCTATATATGATGGAATGATCAATGCAATAAATCTATGTATTATTCAGACTATAGAAATTTAACTTAAACATTTATTAAAGTTAAGATAATGTGTTTATGGTCTTGATCTACAATGAACCGAAGTATCCCAAACTCCCCCAAAGCATCCAAACATCACCAAAGTGACCTAAACTCCCCACCCATGTCCCCCTGCCTCATTCCATACAGCTACTCTTGCCATTGTCAGAAGCTCAAATTAAGGACAAACTCTTGGTATTAGAATAAAAATGTAACTTTTAATAGTACTCCCTTCGCAACTTTCAAGTACCTTTACGATATTATCAACTACACTCATGTGTGCTGTGTCAATTCCTCCTAACTTATTTTAGAACTTGAAGCTTGTACTTCTTTATCCCCTTCACCCACTTAGGGTCTCCTCACCTCGTTCTGTTGATTGTTTCTATGTATTTTTGGTTCTTGTTTATTTATTTTTGGTGCTACATATGCTTCTTGTCTTTGACTTATTCCCCAGATTGAGATTTTTGTTTCTAGGATCTTCTGAAAAGGAGTGTGCCCTGCTCTGCAAGCTGCCTTCCCTTCTCCCCTAACAACAGCACTGCATTTGGCCAACAGTTTCATATTTCATCCTTAACTTCCTTTAGAAGTCTTTGGTAGATGCCTTCTGATCCTAGTAATTTAGTTGTGTTGAGTTTCCTAGACTGAGGTCTAGGAAAAATTTGTTTCCCGGCTTTTCTTGAGGTCTATCTTGTCGGCTTTAGTGTAAGAAGGAAGAATGATTCTCTAGTGTCTACAGTAAAGGCAATCGAGCCAACAAAAATTCACCGATTCTCTCTGCCATTGCTTTTAGATATCTCAATGACCTTGTCTAGTTGGCAAACTCCTTTCGTAGTATCTGAAAGGGACTTGTGTTTTGTTGTTGGAGTCCCTTGAGAGGTGCACAACTGAATTCTTCATGGTTTGTTTATTTGCTTATAGTTTACTTCTGGTCTTTTTCCACAGTACTTTTCTTCATGAAGAGCATGTTTCATTTTTAAAAATATGTTATGGCTCTTCTATGTATAAAGCGTGGCATGATTAGCTTTTGTTTAAATGTTGTCTTTTGATTGTTACTCATATTTTTCTTGTCCTTCAAAGGAGGTGTTCAGTTTCTAGGGTACCTGTTTATTTTGAGAAACTTTCCTGACCAAATATGTTTTATTCTTTCCCATAAAAGAATTGCAAAAATACATGATGGAATTTGAGCCTATCCTTTTCTAGCTTGAATGTCAGGATCATAAACATGATTGATGCTAAAGAGTGGTTTTCGCGAAGTAATTCTGGGCTCATTTCACAATCTACTTCTGAATATCCTGTGTAATCTCTGACTGTCTGAAAGTTTCTGCCCTTTATTTTTACCATTTAAGTGCATGTTTAACATAATACATATAATTATGATTTAACCTTACATGTTAGGTGATATTCTTTTTCAGTAGAAATGCGGTATGAATTACATATGGAATTTAGAATCTTCTGGTAACTATGTAAAAGGGTAAAAAGTAACAGGTGAAATAAAAAAATATTCTGTGGTGGGAGAGAGAGTAAGTACAAGAGTTAACACACTTCTCTTGAACATAGTCAAGCCCACTCAAGCCACACTACCACATCTGGTCCTGAGCATTACCAGGAATGACTCCTGAGCACAGAGCCAAAAGTGAGCTCTGAGCATTATAAAGTATAACACAAAAAACCCCACTAAAACTAATACATTTATTTAATCTAAATGAAAATATAACTACTTCTAATGTAACTAACACATATGAGATGTTTTATGTATCTTATAATTTTATATATTTTATCAATATGTTTTAGAAAATACCAGTGTTTATACCTGCACCACAGTTCAATATTACCATATTTCAGTACTTGAGAGCACATGTGACTCCCATATTGGTCAGTGTAGCCTTATATAGAATCCTCATTAGAATATTTATGTTCTATAAATTATTCAGAATATGTATATAGACATAAATGTGTACATATGTATACAAGTGTATATATACATATACAGACATATATGTGTTCATTGAGATATATTTATGTACATATATATATATATGTTCATAGAGAGTTTGCTTTCTTTACACCTGTGTCAGCTCATCATATAACAAACTCTGAGGGAGCCATTTTATTTGACAAGAAGAAAGTTGATAAATAAATTTAGCTGTGTTACTCTAATATACTTGGTATATCTTCTCTAATTAAAATAAGATTATCTTACAAATTATGAAATGAAGATCTGGCATAATAGACTCAGAATGTGATGAAAATGTTTTCATTAAGTGCTAAGATACCCTGCAAGGCATAGCATTTTTCTCAAGTCTCTAATAACATTAATATACCCTTTTAATCTCTGAAGCATTTAAGACTTAATAGAAACTCCTTAAAGAACATCAGAATTGTAAGACTTGCAAGGTTATGTGAACAGGAAAGCACAGTTCTCCATAAATCTGAGCAAGTGGAAAATTCTTTATTGGTAGGATGTACACACAAGTGGCATGGCCTGCAAAGGGAGACCAGCAGGACTGTGTTTCCCAGTAATTGTTCTCGGTTTTGGCTGTTATTTCTTCTAAGGAGTAATGACCACAAGTGTTTGCAGAGGGAATTCAGAATCAGATGTGGGAATTGTATTGAACAACTTATAGAGGAATAGCAGTTACTAATGCCTCCTGCCTTTTGCATTTTTGTAATTACATACTTTCGTATCTATTTCTGATTTTTTTCTCCAGATGATGAGTCATATATAAATAGTAAATAATAATTGTGTTACCTATATTAATATCTACCTTATTAAAATCAGCAATGAAATATTGGGGCATGGTGTCCACTAAGTGTTTTATGTAAATTCCCACTCCATGCTTGGCAGTGAATAGATATTGTTGGAATCTGATGTGTGTTAGGAGCACTGCGTTCTGCTTCTCCCTCGACTAATAGTTAATACCCAGTTTACATGACTCTGTGCCTCCTTTCTCTTGTCTTATTTTTACAGCTATTTTAATGGAACAGCTTAACTCTCATTAGGGAAAAGTCGCTACATTAATCCAAGAGATCAATAGGGTAATGCCTCCTAATTCTGGTAAGAAAATAATAGTCTCTAGAAATGCAGGTATGTGTTTTATTTCTAGACCCACTGCAACATTAGCCAGTAACTTTAGGTCTATGAGAAACGTTTAGTGAATAGTCTATGTTCCCTTGAGAACCTTACTCTGCTGGGTTCAATACACATTTCCTGAGGAAATAGTTGAGAGTCCTATGATAAAGACACAGGCATTTAATTGTATTAAATGAGATAGGAGGTGAGAGTGCAGAATAGATTTAAATTCTACACAACCATGTACATGGAGGGTCTCCAGATTAAATGGATGAACCCAGAACCAGACCGGGTGAGTTTAAGCTCCACACTTAGATGGTGTTTATAATTAACACACCTTGGCAGGGTTATATGACATGGCCTTTTTGGGAGCTGGGAACTGAAGCAACACAGTATTTATTTCTTGCACTTCTGGAACTTTGGCAATGTAAGATCAAGGTGCTGTCTGATTTGGTACTCCAGTGAGGATTCTCTTCCCAGCATGCAAACAGATTCCTTCCATGAACTCATATCAACCTAATTCCCTGAAAAACCATCCCCAAATATCAGCACACTGGGGCTTAGGCTCCAGCATTTGAATTTTATTTTTACTGCTCCCAACCCTATTTATTTTCTTTCCTCTGTTGTGTTTCTGCATATACACAACGTCATACACTCTTGGTTATGGAGCTCATCCCTTTTAGTTGTGGTGGTTGCTCCAGGGTCACACTTCTAAGTTGTTGTGCTCACATAAGTGCCTCTATAGGTGAGTCCCCATTCTCACCTCTGGTCAAAGTGCTCACACACCTTTCAGTTGTAGTGTTTTCACACACAAAGCTGTTTAGAGCCATAATTTGCTATGGTGCTGCCACACACTGCTGTGTGTCTAAACCATTGCTCTGGATAAAGAAGCACAGAGGCCTTGGTTTGGGGACCATCCCCAGTTTAACAGAAAGATAACACCAAAGTTCTCTTTCTATTGACCTATTCTTCCAGCTGAGTTATTTGGAACCTTTGTCTTGCTATGTTTTCAACTCCAATTGACCTTGACTTCTGACTAGATGAATACTTATTCATTTTTCCTCTCTGATGGAAAGAGAATTGCTCCAACTGCTTATGTACTCAATACAGAACCCTTGGTCCCTGCTCCTGCTCTCCATAACATTGATATTTTATTTTGCATACCCTATCTGAAACCCTAATTTGGGGATTTTCCCTTGGCCATAAACCTTGGTTCATATATCTGCATCTGTCATTCAATTTAATGAGGTCCGCTTTGGCATTCTTTTTCACTTTAACATTCTCAAACTCTGCATAGCCGAAGAAAGACTATCACTCTCAGATTAAGTTTGAGAAAAACAGGTTAGTCAGTTGCACTAACTACAGGCTTTTAAAAATAGCACCTGGCATTTGAGACTATGACAGAACAAAAAAAGAGGAAGCAGGGCATGGAGATCACAGTACCTCATAAAACCCCTCTACTGAGAACGTGATGAAGGTTAAATTGTGCCTGACACACAGCAAAGACAACAAACAGGGTTGCTTGTATTAAGGGGAAGTTGTTTGATAACATCATTCTAAAAAGCAACCAAATCTAAGGAGCTGGTACCAATAAAAGGATGCTATTATGGGCTAATTTTCCAAACCTTTAAACAGAAACTGTTTCTTAAACAAAATGGCCTCCTCCTTTCTCCTCTCATCATTTGAATAACATTTGCAATGCTTTTCTTTAGCTACCACTGAGCTGCCCAGGCCTTATTAAGATATTCAGAAACATAGACAAAGTGGTACTCATGTTGACTGTTTTAGAACTTTCTGTGCTTATTTTACTTTGTGACTTATTCAACTTTGTACTAAACTAAAGACTAGGTCAGAAGTAATTCCCTTTAGACTGTCTGAGGACTTGATATATCCAGGTTGTCAGGAAGTCTGAATGTATTCAGCCAAAAACTAAGTGGTTAAAATTCTGGGCTATCTTTAATTCTGAACAGTTTTAAGGTGTGGATTGGCAGGTGTCCTTGGTGAGAATAATTTGGCACTGTCTATTCAGTCTTCGAATGTCAGGTCTATCCTGGATCAACTGAATATAAGTTTATAGATATGGAGTTCAAGATTTTTATGAAAACAGCCTTATACAAGTAACTCGTGGTCACAAAAATAGGAGTTTCAGTACTCCTCATTTTTGTTGTTTTAAAAAGATCTTTGAGATATTTGGAACATGTCAAGAAATACAGAAGACCACTTAGTTAATATTTTAATACAAGGTCATCATTCTATTGTACACATTTAAGCAAATTTAGTGTTCCCATTTGTATATACAACGACTTGTGTTAAATATAAGCCATTCATTCAGTGCTTGCAGAGTTATGCCTTTACCACTATGGTTATACTTGACCTCGGGTGGTAAAACATTTTAAGGGTATTTCAACATTTCTCTTGGTGAGCATAAGGAAAGCTAATTTAAAAAAAATCAATTTGTGACTTTTCTTTTTAATATATCAAAAAAGCATCTGCAGGTAGCTTATACGCTTGTGGTGCATTTTTTGACTAAACTGTGGTGATAGACATTAGTGAATACATTTTCAAACTTACCTTAAGGTTGAAGTTTATAAGTAACAATAAAAGGTCAAATTGAAAACTCAGAAATTATGTATAAATATAGTTTTATAGCATTTCAAAGTGGTTTGTGAATAGTAAATAAAGATTCTGGACATAAATCTCCAATCATGTTAAGATGAGCCCTGAGTATTTGGTAGGAAGTAAAACCCAAAGGAGCAGGCTGGAGTACAAGAAAAGAACTAGAAATAGGAGAGCCTTGTCAAGAGGTAGTGGTATTCGTACTGCTCATATTTATTTCTCTTTTCATCTAGAAACTACATTATTCTCTATATTTTTCCATTGCCAAATATTCTAGACCTCAGTTTATTGACTAAGGAGACTGTGGTTAGGAACTCAAAGGTGAGTCCATTTAGATTTATCCTCATTAGGGCCTGAGCAATAGCACAGCAGGTAAGGCGTTTGCCTTTCAAGCAGACAACCCCGGTTTGATCCCGGCATCCCATTCGGTTCCCCAGCACCTCCCGGAGTAATTCCTGATTGTAGAGCCAGGAATATTGCTGAGCATTGCTGGTGTGACCAAAAATAAAAAACAGAAAAAATATTATTATCATGAAATTTTGGGCTAGAAGAGCTGAGAAGGAAGAACTGATTGGATTCAGGGAAAAGGATTCACCAGGGCCTGACTTCTGGTATAATTTTATAACATTAAAAAATTCTGAATCTGAATTTTTTAGTCAGAATCTGACTAAGTCACCTCTATAAAGTGAGTGACCAAACACACCCTTTATTCAAGATTTAGAGTATCTAAAGGTGTGAGGTTAAAATGTGTGACAAGGATCTGTGTGTGCTACAAAATGGTTGTTACCTTATTCGTTGCCTCCGGCTTTCAAGAATTTCACCCAGAAAGCACGTCAGCATACTATGCTTAATATTTTTTTCCCAAAAACCACTTTCACCATCATATTCTGCATTACTACTTAACAGCAAATTGTCCTAAAATTTGTCAGGCAAAAGTAACAAACATTCTCTTAACACATTGTTTCTGGGAGTTAAAAATCTGAAGACTCAGTTGGTAGTTCTGGCTCCATGTCCCTCACAATTATTGGCTAAAATTGTAGTCACTTAAAGAGTTAACAGGGCAGGATTCACTTCTGCTTTTTTTTTTTTTTGCATGTTTGTTTCCATGCCACACCTGTGGTGCTCAAAGCTAACTCCTGGCTCTGTACTCATGCAAGGTCAGCAAGAATAGAGAGTCACATGCAAGGTAAGTGCTGTGCCCACTATTTTTTTAAATAAATTTTGATTAAAACACCATGGCTTACAAAATTGTCATCATACAGTTGTATTTAGTGTTCCAACACCAGTAGTTTGACAGTCTTTCCACTAACATTTCTAGTTCCCTCCCAATCTCAAGCTGCCACCTTAGGCACATAACAAATTTACTTCTTACTGCTTATTCCAACAAAACTTTAAAGAATTCTGCCCACTATTATATTTTCATATGCAATGCAAGCACACTGCCCACTATACTACTGCTTTGGCCTTAGTATTCATTTCTGAACTTTTGTATCTATGGAAAGACCACTGTTTTTTGTTATGTAGTCCTTTCAAAAGGTGGTTAGTTTTTTTCAGGGAAAGTGGTTCAAAAATGGATGAAAGTTGGCAAGTATCTCAGATAGAAGACAGTTTCTTTCCATTTAACTTAATCTTAGAAGTGACATCCTATCATTTCTGCCATAACTTAATCAAAAGTCAATAAATTTAACAAACACTCAAGGGAAGTGAAAAATACAAGGTCATAAATAGCCAGAGGATAGAATGGGAGTGGATCTTTGGGCTTTCAACATAATTTTAGATTAATCTCTTACTTTTTATGTAAAATCAAGTAAATCTTCCTAAATATAATAGAATGCAATTATCTAAGTAAGACTTTGAGGTTCCACAAGGCTAAGCCAAGAGGCAGACTAACATAAATAAATCATATTTTGTACAATAATATTATTAAGTTAGAATTGATTATCTAGGCAATATTAGGCACTGGTTCAAAGTTAGAAAATGGGCTTTCATTTTATATGAATCATGACCTGGGGCAAGTCACCAAATAATTTAAGTCATATTTTCCTTATCCTTACAAGAATACTTACCATTCATAGGGGTGGTTTAAAAGATTTTACACATATTTGTCAAGCAGAGAGAGAGAGTAGCTGGCTCCCTAAGTCAGGTAATTTAGCTTAATAAAGGAGATGTTTACAAAAGTGAGCATGGATAAGGGAAGGGATGCGGTGAGGAAACTTTTGCCATAGGAGATGATGACTAGGGAAAGATTTTTCTGCAAAGATGTCATCAACCTGCCATGCCTAGGAAAAGTCAGGGAGGAGGACCCTGGCTTGCTTTTCTCTCTACCTATGATCTGCTGCTAGTGATGTGCACATGTGAGCTGAGCCCACCCAGAAGCGAAATGGCATAGAACTCTAAGGCATAGAACAGTCAGCTTTCCAGCCCGCAGCAAGGCCTGAAACAGGGTAAGAATTCAGACAGGGTGACTCAGGGTGCAAGTGGAAATTATTCAGCAAAGCATGTCCACTGCTTAATGCCAATTATGGCAGAGTAAGAGCCCAATTAATGTCAGATATTAGTCTAGTTTTTACTGCCTGCTACTGGGATCTATGTGATGAAGGTTTACTGCATAAAATTTGTGCCAGGGGACAGTAGCAGAACTTTCAAGACCCCTCAGTTTTTCCTACCTTTGCAACTCAGTTTGACTCTCCCAGTGTTTGGAAATTCAGGTGGAGTCTTATTTATGAAAAAATATCATGAAGTGCAATTTTCTGCCATCGAGGGGAAGCCCCTCCTGTTAAATCACTTTGGAATGACAGAATACTTCCTACATGACATCTAGAAAATCCTGGGAGAAGCCTCCGTGCCACCTTTGAGAGTCAGTTTGACCAGTCAAAGCTGTTCTATCCAACTTTCCTCCCACCCAGATGCCTACCCCTCTCAGTTCAAATAGCTGTGAAAGGTGCCACTCCCACATAATTCAGCACAGAGTATGCTGGGATTTCCAAAGCAGCAGGATGGCAACCAGCAACAGATGGAGAAGCTGTGTAATAGTGAGTTAAGACTGCAAGGAGAGGCAGGCAATGAGGCAAAGAGCCAAAGTGGGCAGTCTGGGGAAATAAAGATGAAAAAGGAAGAGAAAGAGAGAAAGGGTTGGGAGGGAGAAGAGAGAGAGGCAGGGAGAGAGATGAGAGAAGGAGGGAGGGATGGAGGGAGGACAGAGAGAGAGAAAGAGAGAGAGAGAGAGAGAGAGAGAGAGAGAGAGAGAGAGAGAGAGATTTCAGGGTCTAACATTCCCCTTCTCCTTCACTTCCCTAAAACCTGTCTCCCAAATAAACAAATGTCAGTCTCCATTTTTCTTAGGTAATAATGTGCCATATCTGCCCTCCAAGTCTTATTTTTTCTCTCTAGAGCTGAACTTCAACAACTCTATTGTGCCTTTAAGGAAGAAATCAACATTGTGCAGATGGTATTTCAAACATATTTGTTTCTGTGTCATCTGCTTTGAACATAAATATCAATTCAGTAACCTCGCTGTTGTAAGTGATAAGTTGAAACATCATCAGTTGTTTTTTAGTTAAATGACAGTAACAAAATGAAAATCACCATTAAAAGGCTATATTTGCATATTTTTTATGCTGTCAAAGAACATGGCACTAATGTAGCATAAGTAGAATTCTTAAACAGAAACATTACAGTTTTCAAAACCTAAGATAAAAATAAATGTTGAAATTTCATTTATAAAAAGAAACAGGGAACAGTTACTCCATTGGCAGAATAATAAAAGCACTTTCAAGTGACATTTTAAATAGCATATTAATTCAAAATTGTAATTTTGAGGAGTGATTCTATCTACATAAACACTAAATGCATTCTAAATGCTTAGTATTATCATAATGACTAGAAATTAAATTAATAATTTTAGGTACTTAAAATCTGATGTAACCTTCTTGAATCTTTTGTACCTACATTAATTATTTCGCATTCCTATATTGAACTATCATCCTGAACTTCATTTGTTGTTTCAATTTTTCAAAGACTGAACAACTATTGGCTTTTAGGTTTCAAAAGTGCTTCATTTTTTGAAAGTTGCCTTCAAAAGGCATTTACAGTAATTTTGAATCCATCAAACATTTGTTGGAGCTAAAATCCTAATTGGTCATACAACCAACAATAATAATATTTTCAGTAATTGTCTTACTACACAGCCGTATTTTACTACCTTTTATCAGTAAAATGGCAGGAATAAGTAGGTCCTATTTTAATCCTGAATGATGTTTTTAAATATAAGTTATAGCATTTGAGTGACATTTCATGAAATAAAGACATCCATAAATCAGGGGAAAGGTTTATAATCGCGCCTTAAAGGAGACTCTTATTATTTTTGTTTTGTTTTGCTGGAACACATCAGGCTGTGCTCAGGACATATTCCTCATTCTGCACTTAAGGATTTTCCTGGCAGACTCAGAAGACCATATAGAGTGCTCAGGATCAATCCCAAGTTGTTCAGATGCACAACAAGCACCCTACCCACTGTAAATCACTTTGGTTCTTAAAGAAGACTGGAAAATACAACAAAAGCTTATGGAAAACAGGGGTCTCAGGGAAGATTATTTCTTTACTTTTCTTTCAAGTTTCATCAGGATGGTCCGAGTCTAATTCTCTAAGCCTTTAATGAGATATAGGGCAATAAGCAGACTTTGCTTTGACAGATATGTACCACTTACAATTTCTCAGATTTTCAGTTTGAACTTGATTGCTGTATAAATGACTAGGTCATTCACAAAGCAAGACATTTCATTCAGGAAATGTAGACACTATCCAAAACATCAAACAAAGAATTTTGTATCATCTCACCACTTGGCAAGCTTCTGTCATTGCTATATAATTTATTCAATTTCTTTGTTTTTGAGATTCTCTCACACCTTAAATATGATTGAGCTGTGTTAACTGATTCTGTAACAGCATAAAGCAAGGCAGGTTGTGCTTCATGCAGGAGATGCCTTCATTGCCAAAATATCCTGCTGCTAAAATGCCAGTGCAAGGGAGTCATTGTCGCAATACCTAGCCATCACAGTGCCCAGACAAGACTTTTTCAGGACATGAGAAAGTTTACTTCCCTATGCTGGTATTCGGACATCTAGACTTGGGTTCCTGAAACCCTTTTCTTTTGTTCTCAGCAAACTCTAATCTCATGAATGGTACTAATAATAGAAAAGTCAATTTACCAAGGGCATGTTAAATTGTAATTGTCTGCAATCAATTAGAAGCAATTTATTGCCATATAATTTATTTCTCAACTGGCAAACTTTATGATATTTGCTTATTTTTCATTAAAAATGAATTGTATGCATTATTCATGAGTACCTTGGCTTCATAGAACTTGAAATTAGTCATTTAAATATGCCTCTTCTCACATACTAAACGTACATTTTTACATAGTTCCCATGTATTTAATGTGAAGTCCTTGCAGTTGGTAAATCTCTTTATAGTTAGCAATGCTGTCTGTGTCCTGAATTTGTAGCTACTAATATAGTACTATCCCTATCGCCTCTTCTTGGGATAGTTCACTGGGCCAAGGATAAATTTAAATGGCTCCAATTCAGATTAAAAATTACAATACAGTTCAATCTCAATGGACCTGTAGTTTATTTTCCTTGTACCAAGCAGAGAAAAGGTAATCAAATTTAAATAATAAATGTGAGAACACCAAACAGTAATGTATGCAATTAAGAATAGTTTAATTTCCTGTAGTATCTTATCGATTTTTTTGCTAGCACATTTTGGGTCTGACTGATTCAGTGCTTCGTACCCACTAATCATTTTTATTAACCATTAACCTTGCTCGTTCTTTTTTATTTGGAGTTTTAAAACATTAGGCAAGAATTGCAAGATAGATCTTTAGAATTAGGTTATTTAAAGTACTTTCTCCTCTCCTTATTCTCAAAGATTCCATATTCTGTAGTTTGGTAGATAAAGTCCAGGGTACTGCTTTCTTCATCAGAAGAGACTATTTGCCTTTGCCAGTGATAATGTATTCTGAATACATCTCTCTCATTTATGGCCGATCTCCTGGAAAGCAGTGTTCATTTTACAGTTTCTGCCCTCAGTAGCTTTGGAAGTACTGTTCTTAGGTAGGTAACATTTTTCTTTTTTATTTGCATCCCTTTACATGAATGGCTAATGATAGTATAGGACCTGGTGTCTTGAACTAATGAAATCAAACTAGGTGCTCCTTGTTCCTTTATGCATGCTTAGATTTCTGTTAGATTCTTATTCCATAGATCAATTCACCTTTTGGTCATTGTGATCTCTTCCATGTAGTCTCTTAAAAAAGTTTCCCTTCTTTGAGGAAAGGTCAGGAAAAAAGCAATATTCAGAAGAACTAAAACAGCAATGTATTTCCATATTAACTTTTCAGTGGGTAAGTGTATTATGCCAGATGAAAATTTCAATCATGACTTATACATCATCATTTTACTAAAGAGGTTTTATTAGGAACCTTTCCTTGGTAGTCAAGATGGTCACAATGCATTATCCCCCTATTACTATTTTATAAAAGATATCAAAGGACAGGATGTGAGACCAGAAAAGAGAACAGCTTTTACAAATGAATCTTCAGGTCTACATGCCTTTCAGAAGCAACAAATCATTTGTAACTTGACAGTTTCTAATTAAATGGATTGTGAGAAAAATGTACCCCCAAATGTCAGACACACATGAGTTAAAAACTTGTTGGGTTTCGAAAGTCATTTAATGCTTCTAAACCTTCTGAAAGTGGATGCCCTTGAAAGCTTTCAAAGCAACGAGTTAAAGATCTCAGCTGGGGGCTGCTGACATGTAATGACTGTAATTTATAGCACACTACTTCTATACTACCCTTTGAGCCACCAGGGTGCTCATACTAGCTGCCTGGAAGCTAGTATGACTTTAAGGAAGAAGAAAGAGAAAAGGGACAAAAGACTCTAAAGTTCCTATAGCAGCCTCTGGTCTATCAACTTAGATTTGGGGAACTTCTTTCAGAGAATAATAAATTTTCAGCTGAACATGTCTTATTTAACTTCTGCTGATTTATGCCATAAGGATATAGTCATATTCCTGACTTACAGGCCAGTTATAAGAAGAAGGTGGTCAGAATTTAGGAGATGACTGTAATTTAATTAATTAGTTCACTCATCAAATATTGATTGAGCACCTATAATGTTCCTGCTTTCAAACTGGGGTCATATAGCTTCTGAATCTCATGAAGTATTCCATTCTTTGGAATAAAGGGGCCAGAGATGGGAATAAAAGAGAAAAATAAATAGACATAAACATGAATTAGTTCAAGCCCGATACTGTATTCTTTAGATAGTCTGAAATTTTTCATCAGCTCTTTTTTTTTTTGTTTTTTTTTCAACTCTTTTTTAGCTCTTTTCAGTTTTTCTCAGCTTTTTTTTTTTTTTTTTGCTTTTTTTTGGGGTCACGCCTAGCGATGCTTAAGAGTTAATCCTGGCTCTTTGCTAAGGAATTACTCCTAGCCATGCCCGGTACCATATATGGGATGCCGGGATCGAATCCTGGTTGACCTCATGCAAGGCAAATTCCCTACCCTCTGTGCTATTGCTCCAGCCCCTGCTCTTATATTTTATGTCAAATTAAGCATATAGATAGCTCAATTCAAAAGCTGGGAGAATGAGAAGGGGAGAACAAAGGCAGGAACCCAAGGATAGCCTCCATATTATATGATGAAATAGATGTTGGCATGTGGTTCTGGGAATAATTCTATAAGATCAATTCAAAATTATAAAGAAAAGAAGCAGTATTAGAATCGCCAAAATATAGCCTGAAAAAGTTTATAATTTCAGGTGCGCTGACACAAGACAAAAAGCAAACAGACAACAGGTACAAAACAATAACAGAGCATGATAGAGAGTTGTAAAAACAACCTCACTATAAGATGAGAGTAGGGATTCACTACATGCAGATATTATTTTTACTAAGTCATAAATTATGGTTTATGTATCAAGCATTATGACAATCAGTAAACCAGAATATCAAATCATAAAATCCTTAGAAGGAAAACAGTCAGTCCTTTAAGGACAGTTTCATTCTGTTACTCTCAGTTCAAACAAAGGGTTTTTGTCGGAAATGGAGAGTTTTGATTTTGTACATTCAGGATCAAATCTGGCATGGTGTTTCTTTAGAGTCATAGCTTTTGAGCCTTCTTGATACTGTGAAACAAGAAGATCCTTAATGAAGGATTAAAGGATGGAAGATTCAAGGTTGAGTGATACTAAGTGAGGGGTGTCTTACACCATCGGGCACTGTGAACAGCCAGTGCAAGGGAGTTGAAACCCAGAACAGAGATACTTTAATTGCAAAGAAGGAATAAAAAACTATCACCAACTTAATCTCTCTAAGGCCTCAGATTCACACAAATTCATAATGAAAAAGGTAGCAAAACACAGACGACTGGACCAACCCCACCTCCCCATCTCTTAATGTACCAAAGGCTTTGAAAATCTCTCACAAGCCCCAGCTTATTCAAGAATTTGAGAGTCCTATTATTCTGTTTTGTTGTTAATAGTCAAGAATTGTGAAGCACAATATGTCTATAATATGCAATATATTTATAGTTTTAGGTATAATTATCACCACTTTATAAAAATTTTTATAATGGTTTGGTATTTGTTTACTAGGCAGTGTTCAAATGTACTATTAAAGAGATTTATTAGGCTTTAAATTATAAATATGTTGGGCTGTTTTCTGAAAATATGATATAATTAGTCTAGTTTCAATTTTCTGTCCTTTTCTCCTTGCAATCTGCTGCATATAAGATCTTGCTTGTGCATGAATTTTTCTAGGCACTCACAGGTATTTTCTCTCTTTTCTCCTTCAAAACATCTTCCCCCTAGCATTCCAATTCTTCTGTGTACAAGGTGAAGGGAGGACTGATAATGTGGCAAATGAAATTGCAATCTTTGGTGGCTAGCTAGTGGCGTAAGCATTTGGTAGTCTTGAGGTTTTTTTTTTTTTAAATGTGTGTGAAGCTTTTCCACATCCTTATTGAA
Source organism: Cryptotis parvus (assembly GCA_021461705.1). Classification (NCBI taxonomy): domain Eukaryota; kingdom Metazoa; phylum Chordata; class Mammalia; order Eulipotyphla; family Soricidae; genus Cryptotis; species Cryptotis parvus. The sequence continues at coordinate 46,563 of JAJIBD010026639.1, forward strand.
CTGAAATGGCGGAACTTCAATCCCTGTTGCCTTCAATCATTTTATTATTGTGCCAGCTCAATAAGTTTTCTCCAACTCCAGTTTTCTGGCACCAATTCTGGCAGAGGCTGAGAAAAACAATTCTTTTGGTGTGGGTTGTAGTCAACTTCATTTTTAATTCCCTGCTTATATGCAATCCGAAGTCTTATTCAGAGAAAAATTGTGTTCCTGTTTGCAGCAAAAAAAAAAAATGCAGGAAAGTGACAGATATAAGATGAGAGAAGAGGCAGCCTTTAATCATTTTGTTGTCAAAGCAGCCTGGAATCGCCCTTTGAAGAAAGCAGCTTCCTCTCTGCTTTTTGGGAACCTGAAGTTGCTCTCTTACCCTTTGCAGATTTCTTACCAGAGGGTTAAACCCATTCAATGCAAATATCCTGAATTGAGAGCCTTGTTACGAAACACTTCTGTTTATATATTCACCTTCCAGAAGAATGGAGTCCTTTTGTTCTAATTGCATAAAGACTTCAGTAATGGTAACTCAGTTTACTCATAGTCCTGATAGAAAGAAAGAAAATGTCTGCTAAAACCCCATGAATGAAGAATGCCCTTTACATTTGAAGTTGGACCAGTCATAGAGATGCTGAGCTAACAACATATGTAAAGTTTAAAAAAAATCAAAGATCTTAATCCTGCATGTCTCCAATTAAGGCAAGAGAAATAACTTTATGTAAATTATGCTTTAGATTATTTGGCACAAGCGAACATTCATGTACTTATTAAAAGAGAAATATGATGTTATTCTGCGGGAGTGAGTAGAGGGATGTCTTTGCCCTCTTGAAGGGGATGTCGGCAAAGTGACTGGCTGTTTTCCAGACTCCAGTCTGTGAGCTCAGTACCATTCACCTGTTCTGCTCCTTTGTGACGGCCTGGTAGGACGGAGGCCACAAACCTTCAGAATGACCAAGCTGTGGGGACCCCAGAACGTTCATCTTGATTTTTTTCTTAACCGCCACTTCCAGAGTGTCTTATTTTTCTCATTCTAGGCATCTTTTCAAACCTAAACAGCCCTTTGTAGTGGTTTGTTTGCTCTCCTGGGTCCTCCACCCTCATTCCCCCAGGCAGATAAGGGATGGACTTGACTTCTTTAAGCAGGGGGTAGTCTGCCCCCACCCTCAACTCAGAGTTTTCAACGTGCTTCTCAGGACTGCTTCAAGACCCCCAGGCTTTTTGTTTCCCAAGTGAAACCTGAACAAGTATGTGGCAGCTTGTGTTAGTGATTGTCACAGTGACCTGCGCAGCCTCCAGAGGGCTTATTCCTGGGGGGAAGACCATGAACTGTTCCTTTAGTTATTTATTTATTTTTTAATCTAGAGAGCAAACACAGTGCTTTGGACTGTTGTGCAGAATATAAAGAAACTTATCTGCAAAACAGAGGTCACCACTTGTGAAGAAAAAAAAAGACATGCCTGACTAGACTCTTGTTTTCAACACATTCTCACCTGAAGACCTGAAAATTAGTTTGGGGACAGGGCCTTGACCCCGTTCTGCTCAGCTCCCCAAGCCAGCTCAGTCCCCCAAACCCTCCCGTGGCTCTCAGCGATCTCCAGGCTAGAGGCCTACCCGAGGCCACTCATTTCTGTTACCTCCTTACTCGCTGCCATTTTGCATTCTGGAAAATGTTCAGAAGTGTGTTAGAATTTTCTTTCTTATTTCTTCTCTACCTGTCCCCCTTGTATCTTCTCACTCTGAGTGTCTTACTAGAAATGTTAGTGATAATGTGTAGAAGTAAAGCAACTTTTACCTAAGTTTTGTTTATTTTTTTTTTTCTTGGAGTAAATAGAAAACAGTGTATTCTCTGATGGTCAATGTTATTTTCTCTATGTATTTGATCTTGCAAAGACTTGTCTTGAAGTAACATGCAATCTTGATGTAAATAATCTTTAATAGGTTTGTTTATCCTGAAAAACTCAGTGTCCTTTTGAGTAGCTAAATTTACTTCAAGTGATGTGTAGCAACTATTTGTGAATTTTTTACTTAAGTGATATTATATTCTTATATTATTTAAAAATATTTGATTTTATTTTTGTGTTTAAACTTAACATTCAGTTCAAGTGCTATTAGATATAATGAAGAAGTAGATTATATCTACTAATTCATAGTAGAAGTGTATCACAATAAAAGCAAGAGCATATGTTTTTTGGCAGTCCCTTCCCTTTGTAAGAGGTTTTCTGGCTTTTACCTTTTCTTTCTCTTAAATAAAACCTTCTTATGAAAAAACAAAAAAACAGTTTGTTTCTCTTTTCTTAAATGTTATCATTATTTATTGTTACACTGTTTTTTTGGTTTTTCTGGTTTTTGCTTTTTTTGGGTCATACCCAGCAATGCTTAGGGGTTACTCCTGGCTCTGCACTCAGGACTTACTCCTGAGTGGTGTTCAGGGACCATATGGGCTGCAGGGGATTGAACCCAGGTGTGTTGCTTGCAAGGCAAACACCCAACTTGCTGTACTATGGCTCCAGCCCAGTGTTACACTGTTTATACAGGTTCTTGGTTCCGAACGGAAAGAGTGTCTCCACCAATGCCAATGAACAGCTCTTTACTCACACCATAAAAGGTAGGAAAGGAGAGCCCGGGATTGAGGAACAGCTGGCTCAGTGATTAGCACCCATATGAGTGGTGTTCAAGTGTGGTCTATTAGAAGGAAAACAATAGTACATGTGGGCGTGTGATGGATAAATGGTAAAAGCTTGATCATCCCAGGGACAAGAATGTCTTCCCTATAGCATGAAAAGAGAAGCAAGGATATGCAAAGCATGAGTCTGTTGTAACATCTCTGGATCTCTGGAAACAAGTAGGTACAGGGAGAAGTTGAAACTGTCCAAATGAGACTTCCCAGTTAAAGTCTAGCCAGTTGCAGATGGTAAATTTGAGAATACCTTGCAAAAGGCATGAAAGCACTGAGACTAGAACTCCTGCAAGTAATGAGAGAGATGTTGGAAACATTGTGATAAGGGGTTAGGCATGCAGCTACTACTAAGTAGTTTAGAGATTTTTCAACTAAAATCTTAGACAGCTGCACTGATTCCGCACTAAACGAGCCTGAAACTTACACAAGGCCACAGTGGATGGTTTAATAAATCATGCTTAAATGACTATGAAACTTTGTGGCTTATTTTTTAAAATGGATTCAGTTAATTAAAAATTATTTTATTGTCCCATAAAAACTTCCAACATATATTCATGGAAGTTATCTGAAATATATATGATAGACATAAAAAAGCATTTATCTCTTGGTGGTGACTTTGACTTATTTATATTTTCTAATTTTATTAGTTGAACAAGTATTATTAACATAATATATTTATTAACAAGTTGAAGAGCTATGGTGACAATTTAGGATATTACTCTGTGCTTTGTTTTCATGGCTTAAATCATAAAAAATTAAAAATAGCTTTGGTTTTTGAGAACCTAGTTATTAGAGGAGAATTAAACTGGATTGTGGCCAGGTAGGGCGTGAAAGAGGAATGGAGATATTGTGAGGTGAAGCAAAATAAGGTGACTAGGAATGTGTGCAAGAGCAGAAGTCCAGCAAAGGGAGACACCCATAGACAAAAAGAGTAGAGTCCTGTCAAAATACACCTCATGGAATGGGTTGGCTGAGAGCAACTGCTCTGAGAGATCTCTGTGGCTAAGACTCTTTGAGGGTCTATGATGAATCCAGAAGACTAGAGGACAGAGAAGTTAGTGCAGTGACACCCTTAGGACCAGAGAAATGGGATTTTACTTTTATCACCTTTCCCTCTCCTGGACAATACCCAGTGTTTGGACATTTGAGTTGGGCTCTTATACTTGATTGAATTTGGCCTTGGAAATTAAAGGACAGCAATATTTCCTTTACTTGTTATCTGGTGCAAGAGAAAATAAGAGAATTAATTAAAAAAGGTTACTGTAATGCATTTAGTACTACTGGAGACAGATATTAAGATCACATTTCAAGAGTGGCTGCTTATATCTAATGTTTACATTCATTTGTATATTTATGCAGGGGTTATAAAACCACTACCATTAATTTACATAATCATTCATTCGTAGAATGTGGTTGCTATTGTATATTATTTAATTCATTGGAATCAAATTTCTACCCAAATTATTAGCACTGAAACCGTTATGTAGTTGATATATCTACTACACCTTAGGAACAATAAAAGAATGCAGCATTATAAAGCAGAAACTGCTTTGGTATAGTAACATCTGAAGATAAACATTAGTAGAAAGACTAAAGCAACCTAAGATAATCACTATCATATTTTGAGAGCCTGCACCAAGTTCTCCTTGAGGATTTATAAAAGTAAAGAATTCAGTTCTGCAAAGTCACTGAAATATTGACTCACTCATCCTGTGCCCAGAAATACACCAGAGGTTTAACAGTATGTGTTTTATCAGTATAGACCTCTTTTAAAGAAATGAATGATCCTTCCTCTTGTTCAGATTTGATATCAGTGGAATCGTTTGGAAGAAAAAAAATAGAGGAACTGTGTGGCTTCTTAACTCTATATTGCTTTTATTTTTCCAGAACTAGCTTTCCTGTCTCCAAAGAGATGAGGCACTCCATTAAGTTTGATTACCTGATTCCTTCTAACCCTGACCTGTCATTTCTACACTGCTTTATTTAACTGGTCAAATATGGTGTACCCTGTTTTTTTATTTCTACAATGAATGTGTATTATATTTCTAGAAGTAAACTCACAGGAGAGTTTCACTGTATCACTGTCTTCCCGTTCATCATCGATTTGCTCGAGCGGGCACCAGTAACATCTCCATATGACCTGTCTCATGCAAGTAGAGCCCAAGGGCACCTGCTTGCTCCAGGAACATAAAGAGCCTCAAACCATTCCATACACATGACAACCCTTTTAATGTATGTTTTGTAATCCATAGTCTGGAGAGGAAGGAAAAGAGAAAGATAGAGAAATGGAAAGAAATAAAGAACCTGCCATGGAAGAGGGCTGGGGGAGGGGGAGGGAACCGGGGACGTTGGTGGTGGGAGATGGGCACTAGTGGCGGGATGGGTGCTGCTACACTGTATGACCAAAACCCAAATATGAACTTTTTAATTGTATATCTTTGTAATTGTAAAAATAAAAAAATTAAAAAAAAAATTAAAAAAAAAACATTTCATCAGGTAATGGGAATGAGGTCTATAATTGTTACTGGTATTTGGCATATCAAATACGACACGGGTAGCTTGCCAGGCTCTGCCTCTCTCTACAGGAGAGTTTACTTTGTGAATATTCATTGTCTTAAGTTTTTTACTTATCACTTGTCACATGTCACTTGTCTTCCCATTGTTCATCAATTTGCTCAAGCGGGTGCCAGTAATATCTCCATTCATTAGGAATGAGGGCCATTATTGTTACTGTTTTTGGCATACACCACGGGTAGCTTGCCAGGGTCTGCCATGGCTCTGGGTTCATCCCAGGGGTGGGCCCAGTCTTTTTTTAATGTCAGGCCATCAACCACCCAGGGCCCCTGGGGCAGAGCTCTGGGTGTAGACAAATCTGTCTGCTGTCTGACACCTGACAACATAGATGGGCACTGCGCCCACATCTGCAACACCTCTAGGACAATATCTTTTTACTTATAGTATTTTTTTATTTCTCATAATGATCATACTGAATGTCAGAAGATGATTTTCTCTCAAATTAAATATGAGAAATAAAGAAAATATGGTAACTTAACTAAGGTTAAGTAGGTAGTAAAGTGATTTTACACAGGGACCTATATGTCTTAAGTAAAAAACTTAAGACAATGAATATGCACAAAGTAAACTCTCCTGTGAATTTACTTTTAGAAATATAATACACATTCATTGTAGAAGTAAAAAGAGGTTACACCATATTTGACCATTGTCTTAATTTTTTTTTTGTATTTTTTTTTTTTTTGCTTTTTTGGGTCACACCCGGCAATGCTCAGGGGTTACCCTGGCTCTGCACTCAGGAATTACTCCTGGCGGTGCTCGGGGGACCATATGGGATGCCAGGGATCGAACCCGGCCGACATGGGACAGCTGAGTGCAAGGCAAACGCCCTACCCGCTGGGCTATCGCTCGGGCCCCATTGTCTTAAGTTTTTTACTTATAGTATATTTTATTTCTCATAATGGTTATACTGAGTGTCAGAAGATGATTTTCTCTCAAATTAAATATGAGAAATAAAGAAATATGGTAACTTAACCAAGGTCAAGTAGTTAGTAACGTGATTTTACACAGAGACTTTGGAGTCATGTTTGAAGTATATCCTTGGAGAGTCCCATTCCCCAATTACAGCTCAGTTACCCTAACAAGTTCATCCTGGTTTTGTGATTTTCTTTCTTCCTTTTTTTCCTTAATTCCCTTCCTTCCTTCTTTTAGTGTCTTCTTACATTTTCTCTGTCTTTCCTTCTTTCAAGCTTGCTCCTGACTCTGCACTCAGGAATTACTCTTGGTTTATTCCTGACTCTGCATTCAGGAACCACTCAGGGAATCATAATGGGTTCTGGGGATTGAGCTGTGGTATGCCACCTGGAAGGCAAATACCTTACCTGCTATATTATCCCTCTGGGCTTATTTCATTCCATTTTCAGTCCTTTGAATAAAAATGACAACTTTTGAGGTTTATTGTTGTTGTTTACCTTTTGATTAATACCTATCTCATCTCTGCTTCCTTTGCTGGAAAGTAAGACTGACAGCAGAGACCTACTATTCCTTTCCTTGTTCTATTACAGCACCCGTAATGGTGTCTGACATGGTGATGTGGGTACCCCATGAACAGGATGTGAAACATTGGCAGACACAAATTGTCTGCTGAGAGAGAAAGAGAGAGAGGGAGGAGAGAAAGAAAGATTATAGCAGTGCCTGCTATAAAGGTAGACTGGGAACAGAGGAAAGGACAGAAACTGGGGACATTGGAGGTGGGAAATGTGTACTAGTAAAGGGATGGGTGTTGATTGGAGCAGTGTACACCTGAATCCCAATTATGGACATTTTGTAACTGTTTATCATGGTGATAGTAATAAAAATTAAGAAAGATATTTTCTGCCTTTCAGGTCACAGAGAGAGGTTTGCAGGGATAATTAAAGATTAACATAGAAAATACCAAAAACACCAAAATTACAATGACTGCTGCAGAGCCCCAGAGGCCTCACCAAATAGCTGTTTTTGACACTGAGTATTGCAGAAAAGAGGGACATGAAGAGAGTCTGTGAGTGGATAAAGATCTGTGACATACGTTAAAGATTGTGGAAAGAATGATAGTATTTCTCACTATGAAGAATCGTTATCTAGCTTGAGGATTCCCCCATGGAGGTTTGCCATAATCTTTATTACATTCCTTTGTTTTTTCCCTATGTTTTTCTTTTCTTCTTTTTTTTTTTAAACTCGGGAGGACTCCGGGCCTGTGTTCTGAGGATTATATGGTGCTGGGGACTGAATCTGTGCCTCTGACATGCAAAGTATGCACACTAGACCTTTTAGGAAGCTCCCAGCCATGTTACAAACTTTACATCACAAAATATTTTCTTCCTATTCTTTCCCCACAGGACTGTGAGATTATTGCTACAGGGAAAATGATGATCTGACAATAAAACCCTTTCAAGCAAGGAGTCTGCCACACTTACTCTTTGCTATCTTATAGTTTAGCATGGTGTTGGTAATTGGTGGTCCTTGGTATATGGATAATGTCATACAGATGTATAATGAATGAGTAAGTGGCGTGGATTTAAGTGCAGTCAAGACATTTGGGAGACAGTAAAGCAGGTAAGCAGGTAAGGCATGCTTTGCAAGTATGGCCAATGTTGTTTTAACCCTCAGTATCTCATATGGGTCCCTAAACACAAAAAAAAATGTGGTAGACAAGAGTTAAAAATAACTAATGTGCTTTTGCACTATTAACAATTATATTAGTGGTTTTTCTAAATGTATAGAATCCTAAAATAGAAGTGAGATAAATCTAAGACTTGAGATATAAAATGACTTGCTTATTCTTCCATAGCCAATAGGATTCAAATTTAAAGATCTTGGCTCTCAGTTAAATCTGCTTTTTGCAAGCTCTTTATATTCTATGTTGATCAGATCACAACTCTAGTACACTGTTCAACTCTGAACTCCACACTTAAGGGTAAGTGTTGATAAAACACAGTTTGACTGAGGATGGATGACAAACACACTAGGGAAATGTGAAAACTATTACATAAAGATAAGGTCAGGGTAAAAAGAATTTTTCACCTGGATAAGAACATGGCAAAGCACCATAGGGTGAGTGGGAAAACATATTCTTGTAATTTTTTTTAAATGCGTAAGCTATTATTCCTTTGTTCCAGAGAAGAACAATGGAGTAATTGGTAGAAACCACAAAGAAGTAAGTTTCTATTTATTCTGAGAAAAAGTACTTAAAATTAGAATATTTTAGAGCTAGAGAGATAGTACAGGGGCAAAATCTCTTGCTTTGCTTAACTCCAATTTAATCCCAGCACCATTAAGATTAAACATTGAGCCCAGAGCTGAGAGTAAACCCTGAGCACTACTAGGTGCAGCCTACCTCCTGCCTCAACTAGAATATTGCTCCCAATTTAAGAAGCACATTTAGGTAGAGTCTGGATAATTGTCAAAACTAGATTGTGAGTTCTGAGGTGAAGATTTATTTGTATTTCCCTTGTCCCTGAATAGTATTTGGCACAATGTACACTCAGTTAAGAATCAATATCAATCTTTTTCATAGGTGGGTGAGCATAGAGATCAATGAGAATACACTTTATTATTCATTTCAAGAACTTTCCAAGCATGTAAGTTTGTGATCCTTTGATAAAAATCCACACAAAGAAATGTATCAGTATTTAGCAAAGCAAATCAGTACATACTTGGAAGTGAAAGTCAGTTGAACTGTTTCTTTTAGGTTTTATTCAAAAAATTTTTTGGTTGGGACCAGAGAGATAGTATAGCAGGTACAGATATTTCTTTTGCAGGTACCTGACCTGGGTTCAATCCCCAGTACTCACATGGCCACAACTACTAATTTAAAAATATCACTGCTAGTTACATACTTACACTTGTTAATCAAGTGAACATACCATGAAGAAGTTTAAAGGTATTTCTGTACAAACAATATAGGACCAATTTATGGAAACACTTGAGTGATGGTCATGCCAGTGGAATCACACCGTTTATAGTGATGACTAAACTAGAACAGGTTTTCACGTCCTAAATTCTACTTAGATTGTCACCTTTATTTTGATTTTAACAAATATCGTAAATATCACACCCTACGACACCTATTTTCTCACTGAATAGTTTATATTCAAAATGCATTATCTTTATAATTGCCCCTTATTATTTTTGACACTGAAGTTCATTACTTTTAGTCTATGCAGAGGCCATATGAAGAAAATAGACATTTTAATTTACTACATTAGCTACAGAGCTATGAAGACTTAAATGATAATAAAGAAATTGATTTGATCTCACTCCTCCAGAATTTTCACTTGATATTTTCCTGAAATGGTTATACCTATTTGTTTAAATCAAACAAAAATTTATGATAATTTATCAGTAAGGTCTTCTGCTTAATATGGTATTAAAATTCTTTCCTTTGTCTATTTTATAAATGTGCTTCAAACATATGGTTTTCTTTTTGTGTCATATTTTAGTTACACTTTAAATGATGGTGTTTCACTTAATTATAAGCAATTTAGGAGGTATTTGGTTGTGATTTTAATGTTTATGCTATATGTATAAATGCTTTTAACTATAACAAGTTGCTTCTAAGAATATATGGTTTTTAGTTCATATTACTGATGCTATTAAATTTCTCCTCCTGTTGCTAATTTACTCACATAAATTGAATATCCTGTATGCTCTGTGTATCCCTGATATGCAATTTGGTCAGGACTTTAGATATGCAGTAAACTGGAAAATTCTATGGTGTGTCCTAAATTAAAAAATTCTCTTATTTACCTCTCCTTTATGAGTTATAAAGCACTTGTCTTTCCTTCTTCTTTGATTCAATTTGTATGTCAGAGAATTTTCTGTGTGGGAATGAAAATGGAGGACCAGGGAAGAAAGTTGATGAAACAGTCATGAGTCAAAGATCTGAAATATTTTATCCTTATGCAGTATAAAGTATTTTTTTCTCTTTTCCAATAACTATCATTTCGCTTAATCTTGGAATCACTCAAAACTTAGCCACCAAATCCTGTATAAACTGTTATGTCTCAAGATGTGGAAATAGATGAAATATCAGTATCAGTACGTTTTCAGCAGCTTAATTATATTTACAGTTATGAGATACCGCAAATTTAAGAATGCCAATATTTTTCTCATTACTGAGTATTTATTATATATAACAAATACATGGGAAAGAAAAAACTATATTGTGTGATATAAATAGTTTATTTACATTACAGAAAAACATCAAGACAATGTATACTATTTCAAATATATCCATACATAATCAAATATAGCTGTAGTACATGTTTTCATTGGTGTAGATTACCACAAATGCAAGGCAACATGTGTAGATCTCTTGTCTTATTCTTTTGTCTATAATACTGTATTGTGTAGTCCACGCTCTTGTTGTCCGCCACTGTGCAACATGCTCCCTTTAGATTAACCTTGTGGATGCTCTTGTTGTGTTGTCTGAACTGTAGTGCCCTGTATTCTGCTTCTGTCTGTGAATTCTGTTGCTTCGGGGCATTTCCTAGAAGGTTGGAAAGTTTACAAATCTTAGTCCAGTGCTATTTAAAGTTTACTCCTACAATCACAGAGAGGAGTTGTGGATAATCCATATTATTTAAAATATTTCAGATGAGAACATTTATTAGTAGTATAGGCAGGGGTATTTTGGAAGAGTTATTTTTTATATAATTTATTTTTGCTCTGCTTGCAGTTATTTGTTAAGATTGAAATAGAGGCAAAAGTTGTAGACCTCGTTTTTACTGCTTCTGCATTTGGAGAAAGCTGCAGAACAATGTGATGAACAAAGTACTGATCTCACTTCATTTCAGTTTAAAGGTCTCCAACAGTCTTATATCTTAAATCTTGTAAGCATGATTGCTATATTGACATTTTAATGCTGCAAGTTTAAATTCCGTCAAACCAGAGAGTGAACCAACAGCTGATATCTGAATGCAATGAGAGGGATATTGTTTCGGTTTAGCCAAATATTCTTACAAATTTTCCATACATCAATGCTAAAATGTAAAAACATGAATTGTTAAAGCTATTTAGTTTCTACAAGAAACTAATATTCAATAAACATATAAGAAAAGGTCTAATATAATGTATCCTCTTATAATAAAGGTATGCCTATGCCAAAAAATAAAATTAATATAAAGTTATATTGCAATAGGCTGTGATATATACACATGGATATCTATATGTATGTGTATATGTGTGTGTGTGTGTGTGCGTGTATTTAGGGATAGATTTAGTAAAATAAAATGGTGCTAAAGCCACATTCCCAACAAACAGGAGCTAAAGATAGGAAAGTGAATTCCAGCCTCTTAAGAGAACTTGTTCATTTCAGAACATGTCTCTTGATGTCCATAATTTTTGTGTGCAATTTCTTATTTAGGAGAGGAACAGATGTTTGACTAAAATAGTAGAGATAAAAAAGTGAAATGAATTAGGGAAAATGGGGGAAGAAAAGGAAATTAAAAATAAGTTAAAAAAAATGAGAGACTAGGTAAGTAAGAGATTAAAAGAAAATGGAAGAGAACCTAGAAACCTCTACTTGGAATAGTTTTGTGAATCTTTTAACTACTAGGCTTTTAAAATAGATCTTGAGAAAAAAGATGACCAGCTAGTTAGGGAAGAGTTTATGAAGGAAAAAATAGTCTAGCTGAAAAGTCTGCTTTTAGAACAAAATATTTGAAGGTAAATATAATGAATCCACACCGGGAATAGCGTATTTTACTGACTTTTACAGCCCCTAGAAGAGTTTGGAAGACTTGGGTATTATAGGATGTCATAAAAACACCGAAATAACTTATTTATTTGATTTGCTCTTTCTATGCTTCAAAAGTAATATAGGGGATATCTTTTAACATGGAAAATGAAAATAACCAAATAACCGTGAAATTTGAGAAAATGATTTGTTTTAATTTGGGATTAAATTTGCATTATCTTGAGCACTAGTACACAAAACATTATGACCAGCCAAAAGAGAGTAAGTTCAGTGATTAAGTATACAGACTCTGATGTTAGGAGCATGTTTCTACCTGTATTGCTCAGTTATGTACATTTAGCCATGTGCTAATTTCTCATAATCCTTATCTTACAAGAGTCCCTATCTCAGGAAAGAGGAATTGTTTATAATAAAAGCAGACTAATTTTCCTCCCTTTATAGTGTTCTAAATGTATGTAGACACACATATACTACACACCCATCATATATACAAACATACAGTTTCTGAAGACATAAGGACCTTACATGTTAGAAATGTCTTCAATCATGCATGAGAATGAAACTAATAATAAAATTAAGAGCAATAGCTAAAGTTTAGTATTTACAGTTTCATTTTGCTATATAAAGAGTTTAAGATAAAATTGTTTAAATTATCTGTATTAAAAGCTTTTTTCATAAGCTAATATTGCCTGTTAGAAGGTTCAAGATACTTTAATAATATGGTTCAGTTTTCTATATTTTAGATTTGTTCCCAACTTTTTTTAACATTCTGTATTTTCGGTTTCTTGAGTTCTCTTTATATTCCCCAGAATCTATTTCAATATAATCCACTGACTCACTTGGCATCTAAACGTGTGAGAGTAGAGTTGATGAACTCAACTTGACTTGAGCAGCACAAAGCCCCATTCCGTGATCTTCCCTTAAGCCCGTAGGGCAGGCAAGGATTTATGAACCATATTTTGCCTTTTTTTCAAGAGCACATGCCACACTTATTCTCAAAGAAGATGGTGCGATACAATTACTGAGATGTGTTATGGCCTTTACTTTTCAAAGATATGATTCTTTTATTTTCTTGTATTTTGAAAATATTTTTTTTTGAAAAACATTCTCATTTACTGGAAAGCTGTACAAATGAAAATCTAAATAGCTTGTGAATTTGACAAAAACTTTGTTAAAATTTCTTGGGACTTTTTTCTCAAGGAGAACAAAATCAGGCCAGAAACATTTTATTGTCAAACATTTATAGTATATAAGCTATAATAAGCTTTGGTTTAGAATCGATTTCTTAATCACCATGAATTTATGCACTAATGAAATTAAGCAAGTATCTGTCTCACTAATCATGATGGCATTAGTATGACATCAATAATAATCACGATTTTCTTTCCTTTGAAAGAGAGGGCTAAATTCTCTATCTAGGGGTCAGAGCAACAGTACCACAGGGTGAGCTTTTGCCTTGCACATGGCTGACCTGAGTTCAATCCCCAGCATCCCACATGGTTCCCTGAACACCTCCAGGAATAATTCCTGAGTTCAGACCCAGGAGTAACACCTGAGCATCATCAGGTTAGACCCAAAACACAAACAAACAAAAAAAAGATCTGTGTGTATACCTCTAAATATTGAACTAGGAAAAACTATGATTTGACTGTTATTGGGCTTTGACAATAAAGCTTATTATATATGCTGAATGTTTTCTGCTACATTAAAGATTTCTTGTACAATAATATATTTTTCATTACAATTATTTTATTTGAATTTGACTACAAAATATATTGTCAATCTAAAATTAAAAAACATTTTATACCAATATATTAAGAATTATTTTATCTGTGAATTATACTGGGAAATATATTTGGTAAGAATAGATATTTAATTTATTATTTTCTACTTTGTGTAAAATACTCTGGCTTCATTTAGTATACAAATATGAGTAATAAGAAACAATCATCATTAAATTATTAATACTTTTTTTAATTTAAAGGAGAAAAGCACATTTAAATAAAGGTGGCATTGCACATTAGGGGCACAAAGAATATTGCCTAAAAATAAATTGTTCTCATAATGAAAAAAATATGAAAACTGATTTGTACCACTATAACATGAAAATATATCTTGCCATTTGACTTCCAAATGCTTTTATGATAAGAAAATAGAATTCCAGATAATAAAGGGACAGAGATTGAGTCCATAAAGGAGTCATCATTTGAATGCTCTGATAAAGATAACAAGAGAAAATAACATATTTCTTTGGGCGTTCACTGAGTATGTTACTGACCTTGTGATGCAAAGGACCACCACACAGATGACAGCAATCTGAATTGTTCCAATCACAGCTGCAATTAAGACATACTGAAACCGTACTGGGCCAGGGACAACATAGAGAACGCTGTAGTCTTTTTTTTTCACAGTGTTGGCCAGTATAGCCAGCATCACACCTGGAAGAAATGACAGTGTTCCAATTATCTGTAGCTGTTGTGCTTATTTTTATAGTTGACAGACATTTAAGTTCATCGTGAAATTAGGGCATCCCTGACACCTCTACAAATATTACTTTGTAGATGTGGTTATCAACTACTTAAATGTGAAACTTTGTGTGTTTCTGATTTGGCAGATACAGTTTCCTTTATTCTATAGTTAGAATTTTTTTATGCTAAAAAAGATAGGGAGATAAATTGTTTGTAATGATAATGTAAACAGGCAAGGGACATCCAGGAATAATTGTCCATTTTATACTTCTTTTCTCATGACCTTTAGTCAATCTGTTCCCTGAGAAGAGGTTCATGTCTGATAGATGGGAATAAGAATTTGGACTATCTATTTTTAGACAACGCATCCTCTGTGCTGTTTATGGAGTAAATGTTGAAAAATATTAGAACAGAGGCACAGTAAGAGTAATTATTTTGTTCTCTGCTTATTTCAGAGAGTTCAGGTGAGTTGGTATAAAAAGATTACAGTGTTCATCCAGATTAGCCAGTGTGCTTCATCTAACAAATAATAAACTCTACCGCTCATATACCCCTCCATCAGAAATTTCAGGTAGACCACCTAGTAGTAAAATAAGAATTTGATAATACAACAAGAATTAACTCAGATTAAACATAATACTAAGGGAATTATTTTGTTGCTGACTTTGCAACTATTTTGGGACTTCACTTTTTGAAATCCTGTTAACTGCACGCAACCTGTAATTCTTTCTTCTTTGCATAAGGGGTTCTATAATGGTGGTTCTGCGGAAGAAGACAGGGCAGTAAGAGTAACTCTCAGTTATGTGCAATGTGGTCAGCTTCACTAGAGGTAGGGGCTTGAGCATTCAGAAACATAAATTGAGAAAGTTTTTGAGATTGAGGTAGAGTACACAACAGCTTTGTAGAGGCTCTTCATATCATAATACCTATTTTAACATATGCCACTTACATATTCCTTTAATAAAACACATTTTTTCTTCACCTTACCATCTTTGAAACAATTATGTTCTAACACAAATATTCAACAGATATTCACATTAATTAACTAAATCCAGACAGGAAACTTCTTTCATTAAATGAATTCTAGCCTGAGTGGGGTAGCTAATAATTTCATTACACAAAACTTTTGATTATTAGATCTACAGAAAGGAGTGTGTTCCTAGAAAAACCAAAATTGGTATTTATAAGACCTGGAGGACCTTTAAAAATATGACCTCAAAAATTAAAAAAAAACAAAAATATAACCTCTCCAAAGCCATTGTGTTATCTAATGTAATGCAAGGCCTCACCCATTCACTCATTCGAGAAATACCTATACAGCTCCTGTTACTGTTCTGTGGGTAGGAAGGATTGATGAATAAAACAGGCGTTTGTGCTTTTACAGATGACTATGTAGGATTTCATGCAGAGCTTTTAAGATGTATGTAATGACTAAATTATGATTTAAAATTTGACTAGAAGAGTGCATGTTATAATGATGTTATATATTAGGTGTATGAAGCAAGTGATTTCCTATTTGTTTTAGAAGATAAATATATGTTAGCGTGTGTGTGTGTATGTGTTTGTGTGTATGTGTTGGTTGTGTATGTGTAGGAAAAGGAACAAAAGCTTTAATGGTGATCACCCATTCAGGAAAATGCTTTCTAATTCTCTGTCAACACCCATAATTTAGTTTCTGACTCTTTATTCCATATATTTTAGAAGTAAAAATGGTGAAAACGTTACCTGCAAGACGGCTCCTGCATATTGACAGAATGTTCACATTTCCCATGCATGCAGAAGCCATTGTAATGTTCTGGGCAAGGAATGTGGTGTTCTCTGGCACTTTCTTCTAATTTGTTAGCATTCTCTGTGAATACAGATAAAAGCATCCCTTGTAAATACTTTCTTAGCTCCGTAATATCAACCAGTACATTAAGAAGCAAAGCTACAGTAGGCAAGGATATTTAAAAGGGCAAGAACTAAAAGCACTGCTTCAGAAGAAAGAGGGAGAGAGAATTGAAAGACAGGCGTCTTAACAATTTATGTTTAGAGATGAAACTGCAAAATTACCCTGTGCTTTTCATGCTTTTATGTAATTTCCTACATCTTTAAGAGCTAGTGATGTTTCTATGAGTTGTCAGGTAGCTTTAATTTTCCTTGTGTAGAGACTCTACACTGATCATAAAATAATTCAAGGAAAAATATTCTATTTTTGAATATCAAAGACCAGCATAATGTTCCTAAACCTAAGTTTTTCCAGTTCCTCAATATCTTTCTTTTCAAGGAAGGAGCATAAAATCTAAAAATATGGCATGCTCAATTGTTAAACAGGCATTTTCAAAAACCAAATGCAAATTTTAACAAATGTATTCCTTCAGACTTTTTTCATCTACTGTGAACACGAATTTGCCTAGCACCCATACATTTTCTTATTGCCAAAATAAGAAAAGCAAATCATTTTTTACAGAAACATTTTTTAGATACTAATGGTACATACTGAATACTAGAAGCATATTCTATGGAACAATACTAGTCTTTTGTTAATAATGCTTTATATGAAAATGAGGCTTGAAACAAAGAAAAATTTAAGTCCTATAATGAGCCTTTCACTCTGTATCAAAATGTCTTATGCTTCTAAAACATTATCAAAATATTTCTTTCTAGGGGCTGGAGCGATAATCCAGTAGGTAGGGCGATTGTCTTTCATGCAGCGGGCCTGTGCCTGCCCAGGTTCTATCCCTGGCATCCCATATGGTCCCCGAGCACCGCCAGGAGTAATTCCTGAGTGCAGAGCCAGGAGAAACCCCTGAGCATTGCTGGGTGTGACCCAAAAAGCAAAAATATATATATATATATATATATATCTATATATAGAGTTTTGGAATTAGCAAATCAGATATGCTTTGTGTTTAAGCCTTTATGTAAAATATATATTCAAATATATACAATATTAGAAATAATATGCAAAATATTAATCTGAATTGGATTGGTATGTTTGGTAATATTTCAAATTATATACGAACATTGATAAAGGATTTATTAATGCTTGAGATGAGATGGCATTTAAATCATACCTGAGTTTGGTACCTCAGCCTTATCAGCTACTTTGGTAATCTTTTGTTCACACTATGGGATTTATATTTGACAATTACTATTTAATAAATTTATTATTTCCAAGGAAAAGATGAAAAGTATAAGAACTTTCTCTTTTGGTTTCTTCCCTATTCTTCCAAGCCATGTTGGAATTTTATGTTATTAAATTTATGGTAACAAATTCATCCATGGGGGCAGAGAAACAGTAAAGGGTAGGGTAATGCATTATACGTGGTCAACCTGGGTCTGATTCCCAGCACTCCATGTGGTTCCCAAATGCACCTTTAGTGAACCTTGAGCAAAAAGCCAGGAACAAGCCCTAAACACAGCTGTGTGTAGCCTAAAAACCAACCAACCAAACACAAAAACAAATTGCATTCATGGTAAGTAAGCACATCAAAACTAAAGTGGATAGTGTTGTGTTAAATATCCAATATGAAGCTCATGAAGACAATGGACGAGGAACGACTTTGGTCTCTAAATGTACCTTGAGATGATTTGTGCACATTAATGAATCCATGGAGAAGATTGGGTTCACTCTATGCCATGGACAGGGGGCTACAAGCTAACACAGTGAAACTATGCACCTGCTGTTTAAAGACATTTTTAGCAGTGGGTTTTCTGGCCCCACTGCTGATGTAATGAACCAGCACTGATTTTCACTCTTATTTCTGGAACTTCTCCCCATAACAAACTATTCAACATGTCTATTTAGTGTTCGTTAGTAACCCTTCAGTGCTTCTGCACACCTGTGTGCAGGGAATTTTGGAAACTTCCTTAAATTTCAAAGATACCCTGAAATTTTTCTGTTGCGGTATTTTTCAAACACATTTTATTAGGGCTATTTTTCTTTCTGTCAGTTGCCTGAAAAAGATCAAGAAATTTCTTAATGCAAAATCCATTTTTATAGTATTTTATTTCTAATTCTGTCTTTCAAAGTATACTGTTTGTTTTTGGAGTTGTACTATGTTCAGAATTATGAACTGAAGTCCAAGGGCAAAATAAGAGCTGATTTGAGTAAGGCTATTGCCTAATGTGGTAAAAGTTGGGCATTTTCACAGGGTTCATTACCCAGGCATAACGTGGGAGGGAACAGTTTCCATCATAAAATCTGTTAATTAGTTTATGCCATTCCTTCTGAGCTTGGAGTACTCTTTCTTAGAATACTGTCAAATAAGAAAGTAGAAAGATTGAAAATAAATGACTATAAGAAATGATCCCTGGGCAAGAAAATGAAGAATCATCAATATATGTCAACAAATTTATAGTCAATCCAATGATGTAAACCAGTTGATTGAAAACCTGAATATATATCTACTTCTAGTAATGCAGTACATATATTTTCAAAATGAGATTTAAGTATATTAGAAAAGTATGAAATCTAATATCCACCCAATCTGAGTATGCATCACAGTATTTGTTTTTCTACTATTTATGCATAGGTAGTCAAGCAATGATAAAGCGTTTAAAAATTAAAAATTATATAGAAATGATATATGAAGTTATTGTACTTATAACAGTGACTGACCATTTAGAAGTAAATTTCTCTCTCTATTTGAAAAGATGTGTGAGGGTTATGCTTTTTCCTTCCAAGAAAGAGTGATGTTGGTAATGCCATCATGCCTGTGTTTAAAATCCTCCTTCAAACTTTTGCTCAATTGTTTACAAATCGATTATTCCTAAATGTCGTCTAGCCCTTTTTTAAGAAATAACATCAGGTATAATTTGCGAGTTTTTGCAGCAAAATAAATAGGAATTCATGTCCATTATTAGTCAACACTGCGGTACAGGGATTATAGAAGCAGGAGAGTAAAGCAACACATGTTTCTTCCTTCCTGATATTTGCAGGAAGAGGAAAAGGAGAAGCCAAAGAGACTGAGGGAATGGTAGGAGGCACTTTCATCTGATCACAAACCAAAGAAAGTAATGGCAAGAAAGCCAGGCAAAGCACCTCAAAATCTGAAATTAATACAGTCCAAAGTGGGACAATTATGTCACTATGTGTGTGGTTATGTTACGCGTGTTTTCATCTTCCAGTGCTGAAAAGAACATGGTAGCATCAACTAAATCTGTCAAGGTCACACAGTATAAATCAAAACAGAAATATGATAGTATGAAGTATAGCAAAATTGTCCTGAGGTCTAGTGAATGAATGTCTCTCTCAGGTCAGAGAGATAGTGCATGGATGAGGCACTTGTCTTGCATGCAGCTGATCCCTGGCACTTCATATGGGTCCCTGAGCACCACCAGAAGTGACCCTGAGCTTAGAGTTAGGAGTAGATCCGAGCAGCACTACGTGAAGTCTTGTCCCTTGCACTAACAAAGGTTAGAGCTTGGTAAAAACAGTTTCTAAAAAGTCAAGTGGTGTCACTGTGGGATGTGTGCTGAGACAAACTTGAACTGGCAGCCAAGAGTCCAGTTGGAGAGATCTTTGCACAGTGTCTGGTGCTATTAAATACTCACTTAGTCCATTTGTCTTGTTTTTATGCTCTGCTCTCTAAACAGTCTAAATAATTTGACTTCCAAGTTGTCTACACATTGGGAATGGTTTTGACAGTATCCCATGAATATCATATTATTTTGACAGTTACGTATTTGGTTTGAGTAAATTGACTGTCCTGAGTTTCTGAGCAATATTTGAGGCATGAGTAAGCAGTTTTCAGTTTACTCCCTTCTGAGATCTGGTAAGGTAAGTTTCTGGACTTTCAGACTGGAAAACTGAACAAATTTACAGTGTATTGTTGTCTTGAAGCTCTTTTGGAGGCAAGTCAGATTAAAATTCTCTGCAGAAACCACTACTTTATATTGATAGTGTATTTCTTCATGTATACATATTTGTATATATATTATATATTTAGATATGTGTATGTATTTCTACATATATAAATATTCTTTAGGTTACTGAATTCTCAGGTAGAGTCTGATTCTGTGTAAATATTTCAGATGCACGCTGGAGAGATCTTAAGGTAGAGAAAGCACCACGATTTAGTGGCTATTTTACAGATTTCTATGCTCAATTTTCAAAAAATTAGGGCTGTTTAATGGATAATAAGTTATATGGAACACAATAACTTTCTGCTGGTATTTAGAGCAACATTCTTACTATTTCTCAGGACATTACTACTGTGTGGTAGATTGGCTTAAATTACATCACCTGTTAATTTGACCTTTAAAAGTAGTGTTCACTTACTGCTAATAATTGATTTTATAAAATTATCAATTATACTTGCTAATAATTTTTAAATATTATCTGGTATATCAGTAAAAAGAAAGGAATAAATAAGGACCCTACTTTGATATACTAAACAAAAGAATCACTATTAAATCTAGGGTTATTTTAAGTTTTCAGAGAATGTAAAATACCTTAAATATTTATCATGGTTATCACTTCTAGGAGAATGTTATCTTCACTTTATATTACTTTCTTTTGGGAAAACAAAATGTTTTTTATATATATTTAATTTTAGTACCCACATTTAACATCACATTAATCTTAATAAATATGTGATTATGAACAGCATAGTTTGATTTGGTATCTTTTCAATATCTTTTTCTCTGGTCATGAAAAATGTACCACACTTTTCTAGCATGGTAGAAACTTCCATTTTTAATATTCACATATACTATTTCAACTTTTCATGTTAATAACCGTACAAGGCCGCTGACACTTAAACCTTCATATACTGCACAACTCTTGTGATTACTCGATTTTACCTCTCTACTTACCACCTTATTTTCAAAACAATTTGAAAATAATTTCATTTAGTCATTTAGGAAAAGAAAGCCCTTATCTTATTTTCACTATATTTATAACTTTTTCTTGGGAATTACTTTTAGAAGCAAAGTTATGATGGTCCTGTTGATGATTAGAGTTGGTTTCAAAGAAGACGTACTATTCTTATGATTTCCTTTCCTTATCTTATCAGGTATAAACATATGAGTTGGCAGTAAAACCTCATCTCTGGCTTGAATTGCAATAGTAGTTTTTCTTAAAGACCAGAAAAGTGCTCCTATTGAACTGTTTTGAATGTACTGCAGTAGGAGTTCTTGTAACTTAACAAATTCCATAATAGCCTCACCTGCTGTCATAGTTTCATAAAGGCACAGATGAGAAGATAAGAGTCTCTCATTTTTAAGCCTCTTGGACAGACTTATATGAACATACTGGCTAAATGTAAAAGCCTAGCACAAGGAACATGAAGACATTTAAGTATGCAACCTATTCTCTAGCATTTTAAAGAACAGAGACCTACTTATGCATCATAGTTATTTCATCTCTGTTAACTATTCAGAAAAATAAATTCAATACAGTTACCAAGTCTTTCAGATTCAACAAATTCATTTTTCCCTACAAGTGATTCTAATTTTTTTAGAAAAGCCATTGGAACTATCTGGATTCAAGACACTGCTAATTATGAAGTGACATGAGTTGGAACAAGGCGGATAAGAATGGAAAGAAATTCTCCCACAGAGGAGTAGGCACCAGTATAAAATGTGAAAACCATATCATCACTTGCATATATAAATATTCTTACAGGGCATATTTAAAATAAAGTGAAGAAAAACTAGTTTTCTTGTTACTACATTTTCAGACAAGGCCTTGATGACATTATTCAAGAATTGCTTGAATCTAAATTGGAAAAAGTAGCAGTATCTAAAATATGCATAGTAATTTGGGAATGGAGTGATTGAAATGCAATGATACTGGATGGTTATTTCATGGGCTTTTATTATCTCAGTTTCTACGGTAATATATTTACATAGATAAAAGCTGAGAAATCTGTGAAATCTTGGAAGAGAAACTTGTAACACTATAACTTATGACATTCAAATACAATTATAATAATTCAAGAATATGGCATCACAAGGCTTGCACAAATTTAGCTAGAAATTTTGGACCTCCCAGGGAAAATATGTCATTATTAAGAACTAAATAAGTAGATCGTTAGCCATTTGCTCTATATCTGCCTTCAAGATACCCTGCCTGGTTTTGGAAGGCAGAGCTCTCAAAAAAGTGGAGAGAGCAGGCTTCTGGGAGAAATGATACTTTGCCTCTAATGGTCCTTTTCAAACTTCACCATTCAGTCAAGAGCCTATTAACTCTCAGCAAGTGGGTAACTCCTATAGGTTTAGAGGATTTAGTTTGAAGACCTTTTAAAAATATATTATTTTATGGAACTTTAGATGTCTTTGACAACACTTCGTAAATATCAGGCCATGGGAAGAGGTTGGGAACCATGGTTCATTAGCCTCTCAGGAGCCCAGAGCAGGAGTTGCCTTAAGCTTATTTGGGGCAATTTACTGTCACTCTTCCCACTGAGCTTTTTGCTCAAGCAACCCTTCTCTCTTCTCTCTTCCAAACTGCTCTTCAAAGACAAAGTTTACTACCAATACAAGGGAAGCAAAAGTATAAAAAGTCATTTTTATGGTAAGAATCGTTCCCTTCTTACTTCTATTTTCAACTGAATTTGTGATATATATATATATATACCACATATATGTATCATATATATGTGATATATATATATGTATCACTATACATATATACATATATATCACATATATATGATACATATATATACATATATATACATATATGTATATATATACTTTGAGCGGGCTTTGGTTTTGGGGATACACCCAGGTTTGGTGCTCAAGGTTTAATCCTGGCTCCATACTCTGGGATCTGGATCATTCCTGATGTGGCTTGGGGGAGGTGGTTTTATATGGTGCCAGAATTAGTACTTGGGTTGGCTGAATTCAAGGCAACTACCCTACCTTTTGTACCATCTCTCCAGACCCTAATCTATGTATTCATTATCAAATTTACTTGCCTATGGCTAATCTGCACATCTTTGTTTCTTTGTCACAGGCTGAACTGTTGACTAGGAGATAGAGGTGCAAGTTCTGTTCATTTTTATAACAAGACCATCTGAGTTAAGCCATTTTCTCCTTTAGAGACTAAATATACATAAACAGAGAAATAGTTAAGGTAACTTTTTTTCAGATGGCACATTTGTTTTCCTCTATGACCCTAAAATTACTAACACCACAGAATGTGAAAAGATTTGGGCTAGAGCATTCAATGGAATACAGTGGAAACAGAGGTATAATTATATAGATAGGACAAATATTGGCTTTCAAAGCGACAATGAAAATACCAACTATCAGAACTTGTGGGATACAGCAAAAGCTGTGTTAAGAAGAAAGTTAATAGCTCTGCAAGCATTCATAAGGAAAGAAGAAAGGGCCCACATAAATAACCTGACTACACAGCTGAAAATATTAGAAAAAGACCAACAAAAGAAGCCCAATCCAGGCAGAAGGAAGGAAATAATAAAACTTAGGGAGGAAATCAATGAGCTGGAAACCAAAAAAACAATCCAAAAGATTAATGAAACCAAGAGCTGGTTCTTTGAAAAATTAAACAAATAGACAAGCCACTGGCAAGACTTGTAATGACAGGGAAAAGAGAGAACCCAAATAAACAGAATCAGAAATGAAAATGGTGACATTACAACAAAAAAGACAGAAATCCAAAAGATCATCAAAGATTACTTTGAGAAACCTGTATGCCACGAAACATGAGAATCTAGAAGAAATGGATAAATTCCTGAAGTCCTATAACCTCCCATGATTGAAACAAGAAGACCTCCAATACCTGAATAAGCCTATTGCCATTGAGGAAATTGAAACAGTAATTAAAAGTCTGCCAAAACACAAAAGCCCAGGTCCAGATGGGTTCACTAATGAATTCTACCAAACCTTTAAGGAGCACCTACTGCCTGTCCTGTTCAAGCTCTTCCAGGAAATAGAAGAAATAGAAATACTCCCAATCAGCTTCTACGAGACACACATCACCCTGATACCCAAAACAGGGAGAGACAACACAAAGAAGGAAAATTACAGACCAATCTCCTTGATGAACACAGATGCTAAGATCTTCAACAAAATACTAGCAAACAGAATCCAAAAACTCATCAAAACTATCATACATCATGACCAAGTAGGATTCATCCCGGAAATGCAAGGATGGTTCAACATTTGCAAATCAATCAATATAATACATCATATCAATAAGAGAAAAAATAAAAAAACATATGATCCTATCAATAGATGCAGAAAAAGCATTTGACAAGATCCAGCACCCATTCATGATTAAAACCCTCCATAAAATGGGATTTGAAGGAAGCTTCCTCAAGATAGTCAAAGCCATCTACCAAAAGTCCTCAGCGAGTATCATTCTCAATGGGGAAAAATGAAAGCCTTCCCATTAAGATCAGGAACGTGACAAGGTTGCCCTCTCTCACCACTTTTATTCAATATAGTACTGGAAGTACTCACCATAGCAATCAGAGAAGAAAAGGACATTAAGGGCATCCAGATAGGCAAGGAAGAAATCAAGCTATCATTATTTGCAGATGACATATTATACTTAGAGAACCCTAAACTCTGGACCCAAAAACTCTTAGAAACAATAGACATGTATATTAGAGTGACAGGGTACAAAATCAATACCCAAAAAGTCGGTGGCTTTCCTATACACAAATAACGAAAGAGAAGAAAGGGATATTAAGAAATAGATTCCATTCACAATTGTACCACAGAAAATCAAGTACCTAGGAATCAGCTTAACCAAGTGTGTAAAGGACTTATACAAAGAGAACTACAAGACACTGCTTCAAGAAATTAAAGAGGACACGAGGAAATGGAAACACATACCCTGCTCATTGATGGGGAGAATTAACATTGTCAAGAAGGTAATACTCCCTAGAGCTTTGTACAGATTCAATGCGGTTCCTATAAGGATACCCATGGCATTCTTTAAAGAAATTGACCACACTCCTGAAATTCGTATGGAATAATAAACCCCCCACGGATAGCTAAAACAATCCTCGGGAAAAAGAAGATAGGAGGCATCACCTTTCCCAACCTCAAACTGTACTACAAAGCAGCAGTAATAAAAACAGCGTGGTATTGGAATAAAAACAGACCTGTGAATCTATGGAATAGAGTTGAGTATCCCCACACCCACCCTCAAACACATGATCAGTTAATCTTTGATAAAGGTGCAAAGAGTCCAAACTGGAGTAAGGAAAGTCTCTTCAACAAGTGGTGCTGGGAAAACTGGACAGCTACACGTAAAACAATGAATTTGGATCTGTGTCTAACACCTTGCAGAAAAATCAGATCAAAATGGAATAAAGATCTCAATATCAGACCTGAATCCATAAAGTACATTGAAGAAAATATAGGAAAAACCCTCCACGACATTGAAGCTAAAGACATCTTCAAAGGTGAAACACCATTAACAAACCAACTAGAAGAAAAGATAAACATATATGACTACATGAAACTAAAGAGCTTCTGCGCCTCGAAAGATACAGTGACCAAGATAGAAAGACAGTCCACAGAATGGGAAAGAATATTCACCCAATACCCATCTGATAAGGGGTTAATATCCAGGATATATCAGGCACTGGTACAGCTATATAAGAAGAAAACAGCCAACCCCATAAAAAAATGGGGAGAAGAGATGAACAGAAACTTTGACAAGGAAGAAATTTGAATGGCCAAAAGGCTTATGAAAAAATGCTCATCATCACTAATCATCAGAGAGATGCAAATCAAAACAACAATGAGATACCACCTCACACCACAGAGAGTGGCCCATATTCAAAAGGGTAAAAGCAACAAGTGCTGGCGTGGATGTGGAGAAAAGGGGACTCTCATACATTGTTGATGGGAATGTCGACTTTGTACAACCTTTCTGGAAAACAATATGGACATTCCTCCAAAGACTGTAAATTGAGCTCCCTTTTGACCCAGCCATACTACTCATGGGAATATACCCTGGGAAGCCAAAAACACAGTGGAAACACAATCCTCACTTTTATTTTCATAGCAGCACTATTCACAATAGCCAGAACCTGGAAACAACCAGTATGCCCGAGAACTGATGACTGGATAAAGAAACTGTGGTACATCTACACAATGGAATACTATGCAGCTGTTAGGAAAAATGAAGTTATGAAATTTGCCTATAAATGGATGGACATGGAAAGGATCATGTTGACTGAAATTAGTCAGAAGGAAAGAGAGAGACATAGAATGACTGCATTTATTTGCATGACATAAATATATCAGGTGGTCTTACTAAAAATGGAAATTACCGCAAATGTGAGGGAGTCAGTGGTTACGTAAGGCAGAGAAGGGAACATGTGCGATTAAATGTCGAAAGGGCTGATACCAACATAGAACTGAGCATTAAGCATTAAATACAGGCAAAAAAAATGCACGTGATGGCTTCCAAGTGTATGTAGTGCAACCCACAATGTGTAGGAGAAGGAAGGGAGAGAGAGGGAGAGAAAAAAGAGATAAAGAATCTGCCATTTAGGCAGTCTATGGGAGGGGGAGGGAATTGGGGGCATTGGTGGTGGGAAATGGGCACTGGTGGAGGGTGGGTGCTGGAACACTGTGTGACCAAAACCTCTAAACATGAACAACGTTATAATTGTATATCTCACGGTGGTATAATAAAATGTTTAATTTAAAAATATTGGCTTTCAGTAATTATGTTTATATGTGTTGAGTACCTACCACATGCCCGGCTTCATGTAGAATCTGTACATAATATTCTGTACTTATTGAATGTCTTCCCATGATTTTTCTCACTGTCTTCCAAAATTGCCAGAAGAAAACTTCCTCAAAAGCAAAATGTTAGCAAATATACCTGCAATTATTTGTGAACCTAGAACATGTGCACTTTACTCCTAATATGTAATATGACTCATTAATTGTTGATGCTTCCCTAACATTCTGTTCAGCCCTTAAACATTCTCCTTGAAAACTTTCATACTCACCTAAAATTTAGAGGTCACTGAAATATTTTTAGCCCTCAGTTCTGTTTTTTTACCCCAGATCATCACTTGTGTAGATGATAAGATGTTTATTACTTCAATTTTGGGGATAAAGGGTAGGAATGAATACTTAAGTGGAGTTCATCAAGCCCAGTGCCCCACTGACACACAGAAAGTTGCTGAAACTCTAAATAGTGATTCTCTGACGATTAGGCTAGTGATTCAACGCATGTGCCTGAATACATGATATTGCTCAAGACCTGTAGTAATGAAGCTCTTGGAATTCCTGGGGCCACCAGAGAGTGGTACTGGCATCTGAGGGCTACACCCAGTGCCAGTCTGAGGACCATGTGTTACTGGGTATTGAGCCAATGTTGGGAGCACTCTAGCATGAATCATAGACTGTACTATTTCCCAGGCCCCATAGTTTCATATTTTCATATCGAAGTACCTAGTGTCTCCCTGCACCTTAACCAGATCTTCCTCTCTTGAACCTCATTCTGTTGCTTTTTTAAAATTGAATCAATGGGGGCCCGAGCGATAGTCCAGCGGGTAGGGTGTTTGCCTTGCATGTGGTCAGCCCGTGCCGGCCTGGGTTCAATCCCGGCATTCCATATGGTCCCCGAGCACCGCCAGGAGTAATTCCTGAGTGCAGAGCCAGGAGAAACCCCTGAGCATTGCTGGGTGTGACCCAAAAAAGGCAAAAAAAAATTGAATCAATGTTAGACACAGTAGAATGCTGTTTGTGATAGGGTTTTAGTCATGTAATGTTCCATCACTCATCCCTCCACCAGTGCATATTTCCCATCACCAATATCCCCAGTATCCCTCCTGCTAACTTCTAACTCCCACTCCAGCCTGCCTCTATGACAGGTTTTTTCTTTCTTTCCCTCTCTCTCCCTTTGGGCATATGGTTTGCAATAAAGGTACTAAGCGGTCATCGTGCCTGGTCCTTTCCCTTCTTTCAGCATGTGGTTCTTATCCAGAGTGATCATTTATAACTATCATTGTCATAGTGGTCCCTTCTCTATCCCAACTGCCTTCTACCCCAGCGCTTGAGGCAGGCTTCCAACCATGGACCAGACCTCTTGTTTTATTCTCCTGGAGTATTAGTCTCATACTACATATTCATCGCCCAGATCAGTGCAATCATTCTAAGTCTGGACCTCTCCTATTGACTCATTTCATTTAGCATGACACTCTCCAATTCCATCCATATATAAGACTTCATGACTACATTTTTCCTAACAGATGCATAATATTCTATTGGGTAGATATAACAGTTTCAACCACTCATCTGTTTTTTGGCATTAGAGATGTTCTCAGGTACTGGCTATTGTGAATAGTGCTGCAAAGAACACAAAATTACAGATGCATTTTTGCAATGGGTCTTTGCAAGCCCATTAACCCAAAGCAGAAATCTCAGTTTCACTTTCAATTTCTAATTAGAAAGGTCCTTTATTGAATTTTTTGGCTTAGGGTTCACATCCAGTGATACTCCTGGCTCTGTGCTCAGGGGTTACTAACGACAGTGCTCAGGAGACCATATGGGATGCAGGGGATTGAAAACAAGTCAGCTGCATGCAAGGCAAACACTCTTCCTACTGTACTACTTCTCCAGCTCTAGAAAGGAAATTCTAGTTTCCTCCACTCCATTCACACATATTATTAGAAATTAATCCTCCTACACTGAACATATAAAATTTGTCTTCACATTCAGAGACTTTTCATAAATTATTCCCTCTGTCTGGAACACTAAGCTTCCCTCTTTTTATCAACTATGTAACTATGTTATCATTCCTATCTCATCACTGACATTACCTCCTCTAGGATGTTTCTGCAATTTTTCTCCCCTACCTGCTTCTCTTGCATTCTTTGTGTCAAATGTTCAATGCTGCTTTTATGTCATATGACAAATTAGTTCAAAAATTTCTTCTTAAGAGGGAGATGTTATACATTTTTGTTTGTTGCTAACTATAATACCATCTCAATTCCTAGCAAATCATTGTTCAAAGAAGATGAGAAAGCAGTGTTTTCTTCTGGGAGTGGGCACACTTATTCCTAGGACACTCCTGGTTTTGTTCTCAGGGCTCCTGGCTGACAGTGCTCAGGGAACAGATATGATGCTTCAAACCAGGGTTGTGATTGCAAACATATGCAAAACAAGCACCTTTCTCCCTGTACTATCTTTGGGCCTCCTGGCTATGAGGAGGCTATTTGTTTTTATTTTAAACAAAAATAACCCTTCCAGTTTATCCCACTGATAATGGCTTATCCTGTGTCCCCTCTTCTTATCCCCTGCTACCTGCCCACACAGCAGTTGCCTACAGTGAAGAAGATGCCAGAAAAAATATCATAGAGGTTATATCAATAGAAAAGAGAGCATTTTTAGATTTATATTAAAAGCACAATTGCTGTATAGTGACAGCAGTATGAGAAAATTCAGGACAGAATAAGAATTGTCTTTATGGAAGAATTAGCTGGAGGGGTATAAGAACAGAGTCCACTGAAGAAATAGGATCACAGAAAGAACCATGATTTCCTCTTGCCACAACTGATTCTAGGGTTAAGGAGAAATGAGTAGATCATCTGGCTATTAAAATCATATCCCAAGGCCAGAGAGATAGCACTAAGGTTAAGATATATGCCTTGCTGTGGACACACAGTACTTAATCCATGACACTGCAGTGTCCCCAAACAACACTGGTTATAATCATGGAGACTTCCAAACTGTGTTTAAAATATTGTGCAGAAAGAAGAAATATTTGTTGACATTTTTTATGCAACAAGAAAGAAAAAATGTATAAGAATAACATAAAATAAAAATAGCAAGTGCAGTTTGAAATAAAAATAGTATTATAAATTAATAAAATACATATTCAGTTTTCTACTTCCAAATTACTAGCATACATTATACTTATACTTTAAAATTGTAGATGTGATATTGCAATGAACAATGCTAATGATGAACCTGGTTTCTAATAAGAACAATCTAAAAAGAAATGTAGAGCTTTTATATTTTCTTAGACTGAGGAACAAAGGTTTTCTTTGTTACTTTTACTCTTCAAAACTATTTTTATGAGTTGAGTCTCAAATGTTTTAGAGAAAATGTGCTATGTGTAGTATAAAATTCCATAGGGATTTCGAGAAAAATAAATGAACTACTTAAAATTAACAGTGGCTATCAGAGAGATCCGAGTAGAAGTCATGGATAATCTTCTCCATTGCCTTTCAGAAGATGTGAGAGAAACATTAGGACTTTGGAAGGCAGTAGGCAAAGGACATGCGGGCATCGTGAATGCTTTTCCCAGCTTCTGCTGCATGGGCCAGTATTTTTGCTCTTCTCTCCTTGAGGTCTTTCTTCCTTTATTGCTTCTCCGCACTGCTTTGCAAGCTTGGATGATAGCATTTGGTTGCCTGATGCTCGTCTCTTGCCACTTTGGCAAATGAGCTTGAGAGTTTTTGAAGACAGGCATCCTTTTGTGTCTCTCTGGGTGTTCTTCGCACAATCATGCAGGTGCTGAACCAGTAGGTTGTATTCTTCATCGATGTCGTCAATGCTGGCATCTTCCCATGCCATTGCAATGATGCCAAGGAGGTCCCAGTTGGTGGTCATTCTGGAAGTTCTCTTCTTAAACTTTGCAGCCTTTTCTCCCCACATTCACCTGCCAATGTCAGTCACATCCACCTGCCCACATACCAAATTCCGCAGGATGGATATATCGTTCCCAACAGTCTCCCATCTGAAATCTACATGCCATTTCATTGGTAAAGAAGGGAACAGCACCCAACCCAGGTGTTTAAAATATTGTGACAAAATCAGACCCGAACACCTGAAAAATCTGCTGTCGGTACTCATCAATACACTGGCTCGGCTCTTCACATGCTAACTGTTTGATGCAAGTGCCCTCCCAACGAAAAACCAGCAGGACAGTTCTACTGTTCAAGAAGGGAGACATTCACGACCCATTTGCCTATTGGCCATCAACTACAAGCTGTTCACTCCAGTCATCCTGAGCAGGATTGGCAGAATGAAGGACAACCATGCAAGCCATGCAAGCTGGCTTCGAAAAGGATTCAGCACAATAGACCATACCCACACAGTAACCAAGCTCATTGAAGTTTGTAGGGAGTTCAAGATGCCGCTCTGTCTCATGTTCATTGATTTAAAGAAAGCCTTTGTTTCTGTAGAGACTGAAGCAGCCATCGAAGCCCTAGCCAAACAGGGGCGTTCAAACCCAATACATCAAGATCCTTCATGAGCTGTATTACGGATTCACCACCAGGATCTCACCATTTGTAGAAGTGATCATTGATGTCAAAAGAGGGGTTCGGCAGGGTGATACCATTTCATCAAATCTCTTCAGCGCCACCCTCGAGAACATCATGTGACAATTAGAATGGGAAGGAATGGGAGTGAAGATAGACAGTCGGCAACTAAACCACCTCCACTTTGCTGATAACATTGTTCTAAAAACACCAAACAAAAGAGCTATGCTCGGAATATCACGCATCACTCAAGTGAGGAAAGATTCCAGAGTTTCGACCTCTATTGACGATCCATTGTCACGGACGCTGTCTCATTTGCCAAGCAATCGAAAATCAGATGGACTGGACATGTAATGAGATTTGGAGATGACCACTGGACTAGAGCCGTTACCAACTGGATCCCACGGGATGTCAAAAGATCATGTGACCACCACCTACAAGATGGTCAAACTTCTTCATCTAGACCCTGAATGAATGGTTTGAGGCTCTTTGTATTCCTGAAGCAAGTAGATGCTATTGGGCTACACTGGCACGTGTAGGGGCAAATGGAAATGTTACTGGCACCTGCTCAAGCAAATTGATGAATAACGGGATGCCAAGTGATCAAGTGCAGTGAAAATTTACAGTAAAATAAGATCTAATAATGAAAATGTTACATAATTTTAAGAGAAATATCTAAATTTAAGATATAACTAAGTACTAATAAATTGTCTCACCTGGATACTTGAATGACATTTAACATTCTACAATCTTAGTATCTAGACTTACAGAATCTTAGAAACCCCTTTTTGGTGCTCTGACACCTCAAAGAATTGTATATATACAAGTGTGAAGGCTTTCTGTAGACATACTCTACTATGCTCTCTTACAGAAGATAAAATTAAAAACTTAATGAGCTATGGAGTGGGCTTAGTATGTCAAATTTCTCTTTCAAGGACAACACTGATAAAACAATTCTGCTTGTTCTAGTGAAGATTTCCTGTAAATGGGGACTTTACTACATATACACAGTGTAATACTACTAAGTTTTAAGAAAAGAGAAAATCATGCAATTTGCTACTATGTGGATGGATCTGGAGAGTATCATGCTGAGTTAAGCTAGTAAGAAGGAGAATAACAGACACAGAACAATCTCTCTCCTATGTGAGATAAAAAGGAACTATAGTTGGAGAATAACAAATGCCAAAGGCAACAGAAACTAAGAATCAGTATTCAGAAGAAAGCCTCTGAATACTAGTTCAGAGAGAGGATGATACCGGGCAATAGTGGAGATGAGGTGACACTCTGGTGGGTGTGCTGCTGTAGTGGTTATATAAGAAACTATACCAATAGCAGTTGTTTATATTGCAGTATCTAAAGTAAAATTTTAAGATATAATATACTCCAGGGCCAGAGAAATAATATGATTGTTAAGGCATTTTTCTTTCAAGCATCCAGTCTTGGTTTCATTCCTGGGCACCACATTGTCCCCTGCGCATGGCAACTGAGAACGGATGGAGTCCTAGGATTTTCTGAGTGCTATTTGGGAAACCCAACCAAATTGATTAGATGAAAAATAATAGAAAATGAAAAATAAATATCCTAGAGAACTACAATGCCAGATTAATTGGATCATAATATTCCTGATATTACTTGGCCATCGCTCCTTATCCCTGCTTACTGTCAATTAATTATAGATTTTCTGTTGCCTAGGATTCTAGGATTTACAGAGGTCTGTCCTAGAACTGCTTCATCATTTTGGTGTCAGGTCAATCCGTTTTTTCTCGATAAAGAACTAATCACAATCAGATAGGTATGAGAGAAATTGCTTTGCCAAAGTTCTTTATCCTCCTGCAGTAGATTTGGCAAGTTCTAGAGAAACTTTGTCCTCCATCTTGGTCTACAGTCTAAACAATTCATGTCATCTTAGAAAGTCTTTGCTTCATTTGAAAACACCACTTAAAGTGTAGAGCTGTTTATTATAACAAACATTAAAACCTATGAGAAATCTTTTAATGCCCAGTATCTTAAGACCAACTTTTACAAATATTTAGATTTCCTTAGTTCTGCTAAATAATTCACAGACTAGCTATTAGAACTTCCTGTGTGAAAGAAAATGAAGCATTTTTAAATATAGGAATAAATAGTGCAGTAGAAAAAAGATTCAGGTTATACCAATAATATTCATAGATTCAATTTCCAGATGGGATAAAAGAGCTCTGGTTCACTGGTAATATATTTTCAAGTTCAATTGTCTCTAGAGACTTTATCTTTTCTATAAACTGACTAAAATCATTTAAACATTTTTCATTGAAAGAGGTAGATATTATAACATTTCTTCTAATATTCAATAGGAGAAAAAATACTAATGTAGCTTATTTTGCTATGAAATTCTGAAGGTTGCTTTGACATTTTAACTTAGCACTCTAGATGAAATTCATAATAAAAAGCCATGGAATCACCTAAATCAAGACAGTTTATAGTATTTACTAAGACATAATTTCTCTTTATTTTTGGGAAATCACTTCAGGTAGTGCTCGGGAGATTATGTGATGCTAGGGATCAAATTTGGGACTCCTGCTCTCAACGTATGTAGCCAGTCTATGAAGCATTTCTCACCTCCAGAAGTAATTTCTTAATTCTTATTTTTTTGTTTTGGTGCCATAACTGTTGGTGCTCAGAGTTTAGTTCCTGGATTTACCCTATAATTACTCCTGGTGGGGCTGTTGGACCATATAGCATCCCTAGAATTGTACCTAGGTCAGCCATGTTCAAGGAAAGCACCTTACCTGCTCTTTTACATCTTTAGTCCCATCAAAAAGGTAATACCCGAAGAGATTACAGATCCTGAATAATTTAATGGTGTTAAATAGTTATGATTGTAATAATCTACTATGTCATATTCTGGTATCACTGTATCACTGTCTTCCCGTTCATCATCGATTTGCTCGAGCGGGCACCAGTAACATCTCCATATGTCCTGTCTCATGCAAGTAGAGCCCAAGGGCACCTGCTTGCTCCAGAAACACAAAGAGCCTCAAACTATTCCATCAGGTCATGGAAATGGTCTATAATTGTTACTGGTATTTGGCATATCAAATACGACACGTGTAGCTTATCAGGCTCTGCCGTGTGGGTAGCATACTCTTGTAGTCATCTCTAAATCCAGCATTTATTGATAAACCGTGCGGCTGCAAGAGGCCGCGCAAGCCGTGCTATGATAGGCTGGTCTGCTGGGTGGAGTTCTGATGAGGGGGAAGTCCGGATGTGGAAAATGGAGTCGGGGGGTCGTCTGGCTTGTTGCGAGGCTCTGCTGGGGTGGCGGGCCAGGGCTAGAACATGCCATCCCTCCTGGGTGCCTCATGAGTGGCTGGGCACAAGGAGAGCCAGTAGCAGCTCTGCCCCATGTCTGTGAGTCTTTGGATCAGCATACCTGGGCCGGATTTACAAAAGACTGCTGCAGGGTGGATCTCGATGAACTGGGCTGTGATAGGCTGGTCTGGTATATGTCTATTAATCAGGTATTTTTGCCTTAACTATTATTAGAATATAATTGAAGGTGGCAATATTTTTAAAAAAATAAAACATTTAATGACATGACAATCCATGCCTCATATATTTCTAAGCTGTCTCTTCATTTAGCCTGTCAATAAGTACATGGTAATATAGTGAAAGTCTCTTATATATTCACTATAATTTTATTTTAAACTGTTAAAACCTTACATAGAGTTTTGGAATTGTGACTATTTTGTATCACTTGTCTTACCATTGTTCATTGATTTGCTCGAGCAGGCACCAGTAACATCTCCATACGTCCTGTCACATGCTAGTGTAGCCCAAGGGCATCTGCTTGCAACACGAACATGAAGAGACTCATACCATTTCTTTAGGTCATGGGAATGAGGTTTATAATTGTTATTGTTTTTTGGCATATCAAATATGACATGGGTAGCTTATCAGGCTCTGCCACTCAGGTGGTCTACTCTCAGGAGTAGGCTCTCATCTTGTGTATTTACAGATGAACCATAATGGGGAGAGATTGGCTTTTCTCTTGGGTGGAGCTCTGACGAACTGTGGAGTCTGGTTATTGAAAATGGCAGCCCTTTTGGTGTGGGGGTTCCTCTGGCATCTTGCGAGGCTCTATTGGGATGATGGGCCAGGGCTAGAATTCGCCTTCCCTCCCGCTTGCCATGTTGTAAAATAAAAAAAATTAACATTTTACTAGATATTGTAGTGTATGAAATGGTGTTTCCCGAACAACTATTCCCCTGAAATTTCGAAATGGACTTTATTTGAAAACAATACTTAGATGAGATCAAACAGTAACAGGACACATTTAGTGGGCCTCAAACCCAATGTGGGCTGTTTTTGCAAAAAAGACATATAAAAACATACAAGTAATATATAAGATGAAGGAAAAGATTATAAGAATATTACTAAGGAATGCAGAGGTCGGCAGACACTATAAGAGAACTTTCAGAGAAAGCTTTACCTTAGTAACATATTAATTTTATAAGTTTAGCTTCCATTAACATGAGATAATACATTTTGCATTGATTTTAAGTTCCGCAGTTTATGGCAATGACATATGGTTATGGCAGTCCTAGCGAACCAATACAGTCACCACTTAATAGCCAAACTTTTGGAGCCTGGAAAGATAGCACCGAGGTTAATGAGCTTGACTTGTATATGGCTAATCCCAGCATGCTCTCCAGCACTGCACATCGTCCTCTAAGCACCATCAGGACTGATCACTGATCACAGAGCCAGGAGTAAGCCCGGAGTAAATCTAGTGTTACACTCATGAATAAATGAACCAGTAAATAATTGGGCCAGAGTGCTAGTTAAATGAGCTGGAGCACATGCTCTGCTTGCAGGAGGCCTGGTTTTGATCCTCAGCCCACATATGGTCCCCAAAGCACTGCTAAGAGTAATACCTGAGCATTGATCCCGAGGTAACAACTCAGCACTGCCAGGAGTGGCCCCTGGCACCAAGTCACAATTTAATAACCGAAGTTTCACATTTTACTTCTAAATAATCTAAATGCAATAATTGAAAATGGTCTGATAGCTTGATTTCATGTGTGACCTGGACTATCTTAACTTAAAATTATTTTCCCAGAATATTTATTGTCACTCTCAAAAACACTCCAACTTGCCTTGAAGTTTATGTTGAAGTATATGTGGCTTATCATAGTTAATACACACTTTTAAAGATGCTAATGTGTTAAAGAAAACTAAAAATCCTAGCAGACTTTTTGAAAAGTAAGTACATTTTATAGAAGGAACTGCCTTCATCGATATTAATTCATCTTTAAGAAAGGTAGTTATCTTACATTGCTCATTTTGTCATACAACAAATGATGCTGCACTTTATCTTTACTAGAAGGAAACAAATGACCAAGAAGAAAATTGACACCACTGACCTTTTCAGCAACAACAACAAACTCCATGCCCACACGGGGTATGATTTCCTGCATGATTTCTATCTGCATTTTAAGAATGCCCAAAAAGCTGATATTTCTATGATGTACTGATTTATTTACAAAAGAAGCTTGAGTTTATTTAGAATAGCTTGTTGAAAAGCACTTGATATTTTTTTCTTGTATTTCAAGTGCTAAGTGCAAGTTTTTTAAAAGTGCAAGATTTTTTAGAACACCCAATCCCAAGCATTTGAAGTAGGTTGAATTGATTTACTTTCTCAATCTTCTATCTTCCGATTTTTTGAACAGGTAACCACTTCTGGCACTCCCTTAATTTCTAGTCAGTGATAACTTTGAGTGTAAAAAATGCTCTGGAAATAAAGTTGAGGTGTGGATCTTAACGGTTTTATGCCACTTGGACAGCATTTAGGGCTTGAAATTTGTTATTAACTAAATGGCACTTTGTGGTCTCATAGTGTTAGTTTACCTTTTAACAGGTCTAACATACTTCCAGCCTATAATTTACACTTTTCAAGTACACAGTTAACCACTCAAGGAATCAATAGGGGTTATAAAACATGTACAAATTTGAATTTGGAGAGAGTCAAATACCTATTTTATCCATTAGGCATCAAACAGCTGACACTTAGAATTGGAATTTACAGGGAACTATTCATTTTGAAACAGGGAAAAAACCCACACAAAATGCCTATGTATAAGATGGGAGTAGAGAATGACACAGACCATTCTGACAAAGTTTCTCAGTTTTGCTATCATAAAGGCTTAGTTTCTGGTTGCTGGTAGGTGTAGAACTTCAACTTGAGAGAAAGTGAGAAACACTTTTTGAGGTTTTTACATTTGCTAGGCATTTGTTTTTCCGATACCCAATTAATAAACTTACTTTCTTTTTAAAAATACCGACTCATCTCTAAAACATATTAAGCCAGCTCCACCTTTATGTCAAATGCTATTAGTTTAGGGTGTACAAGAGTAAAGAGTCAACGAGTCTTTCTCTTGAAGAAGATATGGCAATATATAAAATTGGAGACAAAAATTTAACATCTACATTAAAGGAGTTATGGGTGGAAATAGGACTTGTAGATGTAAACAAGACAGGTAGAAGACCTACTTTATAGTGGCTGAGGGAAGGATACCGAGGAAGCAAGAAAGGGTGGGAAAGAAATTGGTATCGGTTTGAGGCTCTTCATATTCCTGAATCAACCAGATGCCATTGGGCTACATTGGCACGTGATAGGGTCCAATGGAAATGTTA
This sequence comes from Cryptotis parvus, assembly GCA_021461705.1. Classification (NCBI taxonomy): domain Eukaryota; kingdom Metazoa; phylum Chordata; class Mammalia; order Eulipotyphla; family Soricidae; genus Cryptotis; species Cryptotis parvus. The sequence goes on from JAJIBD010026639.1 coordinate 84,825, forward strand.
CTGGCGCCCACTCGAGCAAATCGATGAATAACGGGATTCAAGTGATCAAGTGATCAATGAAGTTAAACTGGCCAGATGAAACCCTGGTTTAGTGAACGACATGGAATGGGAAGGATTCAAGTTTAGAAAAGAGATGTTCCAGGAGGCAGAGGCAGCAGAGAAGCTAAAGTAGGGGGTATCAGGGGAAATACTGGAGAAGGAGAAAAATGACTAGGAGAGATGAGTGAGAACCTTACCAGATAGAACTTCATATGATCAACTAAAGAGTATTGGTTTCATTTTTAAAACTCAGTGGAAAGAGGGTGTTGATAGTTTTAAGAAGGCTACAATGGAGAAAAGACTCTTTGAGGAGAAACAGTAAGTAGGGAGAGCACATGTGAGATTGCTAGAACAGGGTGCCTGCAACAGTGCCCAGGATTGTGTTTTAGCAGTGGAAGGAAAAACATGTTTCTTTTCTCTATCAATCTTAAAGGACTGTCAGTCTATGCATTATAACATGGGTCGATTAAATCATACTTTAGACTTTTGTCTTACACAACAAAGTAGGCATTTTGTATAAATGAGAAGACTAGAAAGAAATAAGCTTCAACATAAAAAATAACAAGATAGACTTCTGAATAGTTTTTGAGACTGCATTGAGAATTCATTGTTCATGTTTAGATATGAGTGAAACAGAACTGATAACACTTAGAAGGAATTCATGGATTAGTAGTAAAATTATTAAGGTTGAAATGTGCATAATTAATATTAAGCAAATTTATTATTAAATGGAAATCTTTTGCTACAGGTTTTTAATTTGGAGGAAGAGCATTTAAAATGGCTTGCAAGAGACACAGAAATGCAAATGCAAAGGCAAGATAAGAAGTATAAAATGATAGGGAATCATTCTGTGAAGAAAAATCAGTAAGCCACGATTTAAGCAAAGCATTTTTCTCTCGTTTTGAAAAAAGTTATTTATTTTCCCCTGGTATATTAGGAAACAGAGGCCACAAAATTATCTGTTCTCATATAATGTGTTCAAAAGACAAAAACTATGTAAAACAGGTGTTTTCATTTTTAAAAGAAATTTTTAAATTAGAATACTATTGATTTAGAATAGAAAAGTTGCAAAGATTGTTCAGATAATTCTCATAGACATGCACCTTAATTTGTGTGTGTGTGTGTGTGTGTGTGTGTGTGTGTGTGTGTGTGTGTTCTCTTTTAGAATCTGATGTTTTCTTCACAATTTTTCAATGGTCAAGAATTGTCCTAAAATTTGCACACATAGTGTTGGGGAAAAATGAAAGAGGCAGTCATCTGGATAATTCCAGGCCAGAAAACAGTTTCTTTCTGAAGGATATAGATAATTGAGACAGAAATGTTTCTTTGCCTGGAGAGATCCCTATGATTGTCTTTCTTTCTCCTTCACTTGAGTTTGTTGGTTGACTTATAATCACAGATATTTTGCTACTAATAGGAAATTTTATGTCATTCAATGTAATGAAAATTAGGTGTTTTTTTTTTTTGAGTGGGGTAAATTTCTGAATTCTATTTGTTTCTTAAAATGTACACTTCGTGTTTTTTTGTTATAAAAGCAATTCTAAATGATTTAAAATAGTAAAACAATGAAGGTATTCATTTTTATAAGTAAACCACAATTAACACTGAATTACCTCCTATTTGCTAGTATGTGCATTGTTTTGATATATTTCTTAGATTGGAGCATGCATGTGGCATTCTTTTTGGGGACGCAGAGAGAAGCAAACCCTGTGTGCCTTGGAGCTGTTTCTGGCATTGTGCTCAGGCATGACCTCAGATGGTCTTTGTGGAGACCTTCTCAAATTATGTTTAAAAAGCTACTCTCAAATAACAAAACAGTTTAATTGTTCAGGAGGGTGCATTATAACTAAGTCATTTGCCCAATCTAGAGAGAAACTAGTTACTGATATTTCATTTCTAGAGTAATTTGGCCAATGGATATGGTACAGAGATAAGAATTTAAGGCAGCAGGGGGCCGGAGCGATAGCCCAGCGGGTAGGGCATTTGCCTTGCACGCGGCTGGCCTGTGCCAGCCCGGGTTCGATCCCGGCATCCCATATGGTCCCCCGAGCACCGCCAGGAGTAATTCCTGAGTGCAGATCCAGGAGAAACCCCTGAGCATCGCGGGTGTGACCCAAAAAACAAAAAAAAAAAAAAAGAAAGAAAGAATTTAAGGCAGAAAAAGTAGGAGAGAAAATGATACAAAAATCCAAAAACTAATGTGGAATTAAATACCAAGAGACTAAAAAAAAATTCATGCTACTAATAAGTCAACTGAAATGTACTTTATAATAATAAAACGTGGGAGACTAATTTGTCAGTAGTATTATATATTATGGATACACTAAAATATTTAAATAAAAATCATGAAAATTCTGATGATAAGAAAAATGAGTAGACTGAAAGTATAATATATACCCTATAGAAAATATGAAAGCCTAAACACAAAACATTTGACAAAGATTATCTTTAGGCAGTCGAGATAATTTTATGTAATTAACATTTAATTTTTATCAGAAAAATTAGCCTTACAGAAAATAACAGACATCGAAGTGATTCTTCCTTTATTGGGGGTTGGGGTGGAGAGTTCGGGAGGGGGTGATAAGAGAGTGCGAAGTCTTTCAATTTAAGATTTTATTTTTATGAGCTTGGCTTGTTTAGTCAAAGATTGCTGTCACATATTAGCAGACCCTTATAGTATAAATGCAAACGTTTATTAAAACTCTAATGCTCACTATTGATGTCATGTTTTCATACTGCTTTTAGGAAAGAGATTCTCTAGTTCTTAAACTGGACTGAATATATTTCTATGACATATGAGCTGCACAATATCTTCTATCATAGTTGACAGAACCAGACACTAGCTAGCTGTTTTTTGGGGGGGTGTCAGGATTTCTTTCCTTCTTTCTCTCTTTTTCTTTTTTATTGGACTTGGGCCACTAGGAGCAACCGTTACCCTGTCTGAAATTCTGGATCGAAGAGATAGGACTGTCGTTTCAGAGCCCTGCCAGGCTTAAACTCTATACAATGTAGAAGCCTTTGGCTGACTGGGGGAAATGAATCTACACTTAAAGACCAGTTCTTGTAGAGAAGATAAAGTATGCCTAGCAGAGGAACAGCTTTGCAGAGTCTCAAGATCTCATCTGTCTTCCTGCTAAACAAAGTGAGACCCATATAAGTCCTCTATTATCTTTTTGAGCTAGGTCATTTCAAAGAAATTAGGAGCAAAATATAAGCATGAAATGCTCTAGGTTCAGTCATTTCTCTTAATCGCCTAAATTTATTTCTCAATACTCTTTAAGGAGACTGAACATCAGGTAGTTTGCTCTTAGCCTATAAAGCACAATAAATATAATACATAATTCAAACAGTTTTGGTAACAGCAAATTTTTTTTTTATCAGTGAAGATAATCAAATTTTCCCTACAAACCAAGAGTTGTGTTAAATTCACTTCAAAAATCCAACTCTTCCTACTTGCTGGTTGTGAGACTTACAGCAAATTACATACCCCCTGTGGCTGGGTTTATACCTCCGCAATCCATGGATGGTAATAGTATCTGCATTATAGAGTGAAGAGTAAGCAATAAAGGAGAATATCCACATAAAAATCCTCCGAACAATAGTTAGCAAATAATAACTCCACAAATGTTTTAGTTATTTTTAGCTAGTTTCATCTCTTATACTCATAGCTATGTTTTGTAACAAATCTAAAGAAGCCAAAGGGAAAAGGAGCAATAGATCTAGAAAAACACATTCTCTGTGTCCTTTCAGGTCACTTTGCTTTCGTTTTCGTGGGAACACACATCTGTGGAGAAACACTCTGGCTCATATTTACAAGACATTGTTCAACAGAGGGGAAAAAAATGGAATGAAAGAGAGCAGAGCTCATATCTCCAAGCAATCGTTACTGGTCTTTGGGCAACATTGTTACTGGTCTTTTGGCAAGTTACTTCCATCTTAGTGGTTTTTGTTTCCTCATGGAAAAGGAAGGAAACAGAACAGCAAATAGGCAAATACAATGCCACATAATGAATGCAAAGTGTGGGGGGCCGAAGAGCACAGAAAACTGTTCAGACTCCAGGCTGTCGGTGTGAAGCAGCCTCTATTTTTTTCATTTTGAAAACGGTTGAAATAATGTCACTACCTGTTAAGACTTGTAACACAGTCAGATCTCAGTTTTGAGAACAAGACTGCTCCCCTGCGCCCCCATTCTGTAGGTCACACATAAGTAATTTAACCTTTATGTGCGTCCATAAAAATGAAATAATCCCAAACGGTCTGGCACAGCATAACTCCTCAATAAAAAATAGCTATTTTAAACTAAAATGCATAATAAGTAAATAACTTTTTTTTAGATCAGTACAGCCTTTATTTAGCACGGCACCTGCCACATACCCAGTAAACAAAAGAAGCTGTTAGAATCATCATGATTCCCAGAGGAAGGCTATCTAAATGACAACAGGAAGAAGGCACAAGAAGTAGACATTTGAAAAAGCATCAAGATATGCCATGTCGTAACAATATGTACAGAACCTCAGAGTGGAATGAGAGCATGGCTTTTAGGGGCACTGTGGATTTCTGCAGAGCACGGAAAATGAGTTGTGGGTAGAGGGTAAGGCGACACATGCCTGAAAGGCTACAGTGCCACATTGCTATAATGCTGGCACCTGGGAACAGCACGTGCAGAAGCATATACTGCTCCCACTCGTGGGAAAGCTTCCTCTTCAACAGCTTCATGTTCACTGCCAGGTTTGAAGTCTATCCTCGCTGGCATTTATAGAAGGGATTCAGTTATATTCAGCAGTAGATTTCTCACAGAAGCCCTGGGGAGCTGAAGAGTGCTTGATAAAAGCCAGCAAGGAAGATTAGAGGGTCAGTGAATGTATACTTAATTGTAATCTACAAAGGAGATAAAAAAACATAATCATGGTATCTCTTTCTCTTTCTAACAAAATAATCTCCTTTTCCATGAAGTTCTAGAATAGGGATTCTGCCTTGGCAAAGCAAATGCATATTCTGTGTAGGTCATTTCTGATAGGCAATAGACTCGCAGACATGGGGCAGAGCTGCTACTGGCTCTCCCTGTGACCAGCCGCTCACGAGGCGCCGGGAGGGATGGTGGGTTCTAGCCCTGGCCCACCATCCCAGCAGAGCCTTGCAACAAGCCAGATGACCCCCCACTCCATGAGGGCCTCCATTTTCCACATCTGGACTTCTCTCTCGTCAGACCTCCACCCAGCAGACCAGCCTATCAGCGCCCGGCTCATCGAGTTCCACCCTGCAGCAGTCTTTCTTAAATCCGGCCCAGGTATGCCGATCCAGAGACTCGCAGACATGGGGCAGAGCTGCTACTGGCTCTCCCTGTGACCAGCCACTCACGAGGCGCCGGGAGGGATGGTGGGTTCTAGCCCTGGCCCACCATCCCAGCAGAGCCTTGCAACAAGCCAGACGACCCCCCCCACTCCATGAGGGCCTCCATTTTCCACATCCGACTTCTCTCTCGTCAGACCTCCACCCAGCAGACAAGCCTATCAGCGCCTGGTTCACGCGCCGCTCAGTTCATCAATAAATGCTGGACTTAGAGATGCCTACAAGAGTGTGCTACCTGCACGGTAGAGCCTGGCAAGCTACCCGTGTTGGTGTTGTATTTGATATATATACCAAATACCAGTAACAGTTATAGACCTCATTCTGGAATGGATTGAGTCTCTTTATGTTCCTGGAGCAAGCAGATGCCTTGGGCTCTACCAGCATGAGACAGGACATATGGAGATGTTACTGGGGCCCGCTCGAGCAAATCGATGATGAACGGGAAGACAGTGATACGGACAGTGACAGACTGAATATTAAATGTATAATCTGAATCATTTATTAATAAAAAAATCCTGACTTGAAATATATTCATATCTCTTTGACATAAGAGCTGCTGACTCATTTTAATCTTTTCTTATGGAAATAAGTGTGTTACAATAATATAACATCCATATTCCTCTTTTAAAATTAATTTTGTTTATATGCTTGATGGAACGAGATTCTATAGTACATTGGAAAGTGTCAAAAATATTCATTAATTGTGGCAGTAAATTATGATTGCTCCACATCCTTTTATCATTAATAACTATACATTGTGAATAAAAACATACTAATACCCACCAGATGTTCAAGAAAATATAAATATTTCTACATATCAGCACATTTTCTGCAAAAAGTCAACAAAATTTTCCCTATTTCATTTTCCTTTTTTATTTTTCTGATTTAGCTCTTTGAAAAGATATTTTTAATCCTCATTAGAGATTTTCCTTTGATTTGTTTAATACATAGCATAAGACTAACTGTATAACTCGATTGACGCAAAGAAGTATCTTGCTACCTTTTCCCTATCACTATATATATTTAAATGCAGGCATTGTAATGGAAAGAGATCAGTCAGATTTGAAGTTAAAGAGGTATTAATTTGCACATATTCTTGGCTTCTTTATAGCAAAGTGACCACGGAAAAAATTGGTTAAACTCTCTGAACCTAAATTTTTATCTTTGAGTAGTAAAGATAATTGTCATTGAAGAGACAATTCAAAGAGGAACAAAAGAAAAATTCCAAGCATTTATATTCAATAAAATGAATTGAATATTCAGTCAATTGATTATTTAAACATATTAAAATATTTTCCTAAAATTTAAGTATATCCTTTTAGATAATATTTTAGAAATTCATTCTTCCAGTCTGAAGTTCATTATGAGTATGCTGTCTGAAGACCTCACTGACAATGCATTTTAATAATTAAAACAAAATTTTGCTGATAGATTGAAGGTAGCGCTTTTGAAGGTAGGGAAACAAAATTCCCACATAGATCCTGTATAAAAGGTCATATAAATTGCATGAACTAATTTAATTTCTCCCGCATCCATGGTGAGTGCCATATTCTCAACTTGGAAAAGGAACAAATGGTCTTCTATAAAAAAAAAAACCCTTGATGCCTAATCCCTGGGACTCTGCTGTCCATTCCTGTGAAGCTTCTTAACAGTTCCTAGAGAGGCACAGCATAACAGTATAGGAAAAATAGAATTACAGAATAGTAAGCTCATGACCCAGAAGGTTCATTTGTTTTAGAGGAGTTACACATCCTCATCTGGTAGTTAACTTTCTATGGTTTACCTGAAATTTTCCAAAGACTATTTTATAAAAATGCAAAGGGAAAATAAAAAGAAGTAGTATTGGAAGTCTTTGCTCTTTTAGGACAATCTTTTGAACTTCCCATTTAAAAAAAAACTTTAGTATTGTAGTGATAACCTTAACCTTAACCGTAACCTTTATCATAATAATCATGAGACCCTTGATTTTCACATCTTTATTTAAAAGGAAACAAGTATTTGATAAGAAATTGTTCTTTAAATGAAAGCTATGAATTCCTTTTCTTATAGTTGGTTCATTTCTATTGCCATTCAAGTACAGTGAGATTTGATTTCATTTTATTTTGACTTTGGCTAGGTGGCCTTTGATCTAGAGAGCAACACTGTACTAAGAGGTAGTTATGATATGTTCTTCCCCGTCTTAACTCACTGCTACTCTATCAATTCACTTTATTTTGATGTAGAAATTGGCTAATGCTATCCAAAGTTTCCGTTCACTGGAATTCAGAGAGCAGCTTATTTATATGTAGATGTAGATATATGACATTTTCAAATGCCATACATTTGCATATGAAGGTCTCTTTCTTCCCCTTTCAGTAAACAGTCTTTGCTATTACTTCCAAAGCAATATTTAGAATTATATTTTATATAGTGGTCTTTCGAAAGAATGTTTTTAGAATGTCCAAAAGAGAAAAATTAAACCCCAAATTGAATCAAATTGAAACTTACTTTTTTATGAGTTAAAATATGTGTGTATTAAATTTGTATATAATATATAATATGATATATAAATATATATCTTCTTTTTCTGAGGCTTTGACTCATTTTATAAGAGAACAAATAATTATTAAGATGCAAATTTTATAAGCAGACAGTAAAATTAATGTTAATATGATATGGCACTTTCTCTTAAAAAAATCACAGTTTTCTTACTAGAGAGATGACTATCAATCTATTCATCTATCCAGTAATTATTGGTTTGTCTATGATAAGCCCGGCATTGTTTTCTACGCACTGCATTCATAGAAGGCACAAATGAAAATTTCTCCCTGCATGAAGTTGATGTTTTAACAAAAGAAGAGAAAAATTAAAAGGCAAAAATATATAAATAAAATTCTGTCACCCTTTGATAAAGGAGAAAAAAAATGTATGAAGTGTAACAAGACAAACCTCATAACAAATGATGTTGGGGGAAATTATTTGCTCATATGCATATATGTATATATACATAAATACATATACATAGATATATATGTGTGTGCATATATGTATATATATATTAATGCATTTTGTTTTACTTTTGTGCCTGGTGTTAGAAATCTAAGTTGAGATATATATGTATGTATATATATCTCAACTTAGATTTCTAACACCAGGCACAAAAGTAAAAAAAATGTATTAAAGACTTCAATATTAGACTGAATACTGATTAAATTGAGGAAAACAGCTAGACCACTTTTTGGTATTAAAGTTAGAAGTATCTTTACTGTTTCAATGTCAAAAGGAAGCAGAAATAAACAAATGGTACTACCTAAACTAAGAAACTAAGCTCTATTCCATCAAAGAAATAATGACCCAAATAAAATGGCGCCCACACACTGGGAGCACATATTTGTCCTTCTCATAGCTGACACAGGGTTGATACCAATGATGTATAAACACTAGTAGAACTTTTACAAGAAAAAAGGAACCAACCCTATCAAAAATTGAGGGAAAGAGATTAGCAGAAACTTTCTCGAAGAAGACATATAGATGACTAAAATACATACATATATATATATATATATATATATATATATATATAAATGCTCTGCATTACTTAGAAACAGGAAAATGCAGATTAAAACAACAATGAGGCATTTTTTTTTTATTTCATTGAGTGAGAGGGGCACACATCACAAAGAACAAAAATAACCTGTGTGTTGATTTTGATTTGTGGGTAAAGGAACCTCATTTACTGATGCTGGTGGGAATCTTGACAGGTCCAACAATTTTTGAAAAACAATATGGACACTTCTTAAAAAAAAACAGGATTTTGGTTTCCTGTATGGCCCAGTAAGTCAGCTTCTTGCTATCTATCCCAAGAGTCACAAAACTCTATTCAGAAAAGATAGTTACATCCCTATCTTCATTGCACATTACATGCCTATATTCATTGCATATATTCCAAGTGCCCAAATCTAGAAAAAAAGCATATGGTAAATGTATCACTGTATCACTGTCTTCCCGTTCATCATCGATTTGCTTGAGCGGGCCCCAGTAACATCTCCATATGTCCTGTCTCATGCTAGTAGAGCCCAAGGCATCTGCTTGCTCCAGGAGCATAAAGAGCCACAATCCATTCCGGAATGAGTCTATAATTGTTACCGGTATTTGGCATATAAATCAAATACAACACGGGTAGCTTGCCAGGCTCTGCCGTGCAGGTATGGTAAATGTACACAACAGAATACTAGTAGGCTGTGAGAAAAGACGAAAGCTTCTTCCTGGGTGTATCTGGAGAGTATTGGACTGAGCGATGATAGAAGGAGAGGGACAGATGCAGAAATACCTCTTTCAGATATGGAATAGAAAGAAACATAGTTGGGTAATGACAAATTGTCTTAGAAAACAGAAACTGAGAACAGCTCTCTGGTAGAACATTTACTCTGTGGGGTGAGAAACTTGGGCACTGGGACGATGGTGGGGAGAAGTGAATGTCCTATCGAGGATATAGTTGTGGAATTATTTCTGTATGAAATTCTACCAGTAACAGTACTATGTTTCCTTAAAAAATAAATAATCTAAAAATCTGTCTTTTCTACAATGTGAAGAAAATTAATTGTTTTGGCAGGGAGAATTCATGCGTATATGTTGACGTTAAATAAGGTCTCAGGAAGATTTTTCTCCTGAACGTTGTGAGGTTCCTGCTAGCAGAGGGTCAACGAAAAGCAGATCTTTAAAAAGCTCAGAGAAGGGTAGGTCAAGCAGTATGTCTTATGCATAACTACACAGAAAAGTGAGTGTTGCTTTAGAAAGGCATTATTAAACACAATTCTTGAAATGAGCGTGCATAGGGTATTAGGATTTTAAGAAACATAAAGCAGAGGAAAAGTAAAAGGAAGAAAGCAATGGAGAAAAAAATAAACTACTTTGAATTTCTACAATTCTAGATTATTGTTTCATGTTTATAGGCTCCATTGCTCCTCAGGGACTTTTTTTTTTTTGGGTCACATCCGGCAATGCTCAGGGGTTTCTCCTGGCTCTGCACTCAGGAATTACTCCTGGTGGTGCTGGGGAAACATATGGGATGCTGCGTGCAAGGCAAATGCCCTACGGCTGGACTATCACTCTGGCTCGATTCTCAGAGACATTTTTCTCAGTAGGAGCTTCCTTTGCTTTTCCTTCTTCCTAAGTTTCTGACATCCTCTGTTTCATCTTCTACTTGATGTGATAATCACCATAACATTATTTTCATTTCCATTCCTCATCAGATTTCTAGTCTGCTTTGCTCATTTCTAGGTCAATGTCCTCAAACACAATTTTTCAAAAGTGACTCATTCTGTTCTTCCTTTCAGTGTTACCCTCTCTTGGAGAAAGCAGTCATCATCCATCTAAACAGACAAGCAAGGAACCTTCATATTTCCCTCTATACTCACATTTCCCTTAGCATTCAGATTCTATTGTAGAGAAAATTTTATAAACCTCAGTTCCTAGCATTCGCTTCCACAATCGTTTCATCCTCTCTGCTGCCACCATCTCCAAACCGTGCTGCATGTTTGTTCAACACCAGGATCTCTGATGTTGCGCTTTGTTCCGGATTGAGTTCCCACCATGCTTCATTTTCTTGCTGTTTATTTGTTTTCTTTTTTCATGAAATGTGGTATTTAAAATCTCTGAATGGCCACATGTTGTACATAAGGTAATTATTACCAACACTGCCAATGAGGAAACATCATGATTAAAATTCCAAACCATTATTCTGTTTTGACCTCATTTCCTCTTAGTATTACAGGTTATTTGCCATTCCTAAACAAATTCCTGTTCATTGGTGCCGGAGCAGTAGCAAATTGGGTAGGGAATTTGCTTTGCACAGGGCCGACTTTGATCTGCGGCATCCCTTATGGTCCACCGAGCACCACCAGGAGTGATTCTGGAGTGCAGAGATAGGAGTAACTCTTGAGTATTGCTGGGGTGTGACCCAAAAAGCCAAAAAAAAAAAAAAAAAGAAAGAAAGAAAAAGAAAAGTCCATTCATGAAAGTCTGCCTTTTCAAGTGCTGTTTCCTCTGTTTAAAATGCACCCTCCCTTTCTGTGCTAGTTAAACACAAGGCAAGTGCCATTTATCAGCCCCTCCATATCCCCTTTGCCAATTATAAGTATTTCCTCAGCAGATATCTCTGCTTTATTTTATAAGCACCACTGGGCTGTACTCTCCTTTTGTCCAGAAATTCATTAAACCTATTCCCCAGGCAGGTTGTAAAGAGATAATATGGCATGGCATATATATATATATATATATACATACATACATATGTGTATATATATATACATACATATATATACATACATATATATACACACACATGGAGCAAAATAAATGAAAATAAATGGCATTTTCTATTATTTTATTTCTAATTCATCACTGCCAAATACTTTATTATTTATTTGCTATAAAATGATTTGATTAATCCTATTTAGGATAAGTGCTCATCATATTAACATGGATCTCTGAATTTAAAGTTCAAGAGAGGTTTAGAATAGCTTGTCATTATTGCTTTATTTACAGAGTCAAAACAAATATCACCAGTATCTATGAGAAACTGATCACCCACATAAAAGTTCTCTAATTAAAATTATGAACCTAGCTAATTAACATTTAACAGCATCTTTCACTTGAGTAGATTTTGCAGGTTTCAGGGGTATTATTGTATCTGCCTCTTTAATGTCACAGTGTCACCAGCCTGAGAACTAGGACACTTCAAGGATGTCAAAGATAAACTTATGCTTTATAGTATCTAACTTTTTTTGGAGGGTGAGGAAGGATTTGGGGTCAAACTTGCAGTACCAGGAAAACCATGCAACGACAAAGATCAAATCAGGGTTGGCTACATGCATGGTAAATACTTTAACTCCTGGATTACGTCTCTGGGCCCAACTTAAAAGTATATGAAATGGCTCAAAAGACAGGAAAAATAAAAACATTTCTTCATTTAAAATTTACTAATTGGATGAGACTAGACATCAAATTCAACTACAGTAGGTATGACTCTGAAGAGATATTTGGTTAGTTTCACAATCATTTACAAGATTCCAAATGATTGGTATAAATCCTAGGAAATATCACCATGGAGGCGAGAACTGAGCACTCCAGGTAGTGATATTTTTCTTCTACACTTTATAGAGGAATATATGCAATAATATCTGAAGAATAGAATTAAGTAATCAGTCTGACACATAGGATTCATTGATCTGAAAACAAGTTTCAGAGAAATTTTGGACAATACAGAACCTACCATAGCAGTATGTAACAATGACGAGAACCAAGATTACATTTAATATTCTAATATTTACTGACCTACATGGCAATTTCTTTGTGATTAGAATATCTTCTAAGCCATTTTACAGTATTAGTGAAAAATAATGAAAACTAATTTAGAAAAGGAAGGGTCAAATAAGAAGGATGAGGAAAGACTTTTATTAGTTTTTAAAATCACTTAAAATGATTACGACCTTTATACTACTAACAATTGATATATATGATATATATCATATGATATACATGATATAATATCTGGGGAATAGTCTTAAGTAATCAGTCTGACATATAGGATTCAAAGATCTGAAAACAAGTTTCAGAGAAATTTGTTTTCTCAAAAACAAATTTAAATTTAAAAATTATTTAAATTTCTGATGTCAAATCATATTTTCCTATAAAATTTCTCCCTGATATTTTAATTTTGTTGGAAATAGAATGCTGGTTGAGTAAGTAGGGCATTTGCCTTGCATTGTTGAGTTGGGTTAAATCCCTGCACCTCATATGGGCCCCCCAGCACCATAGGAGTGATCCATGAGTGCAGAACCACGAGTAAGCCCTGAGCACAACTGGGTATGGCCCCCAAATAAACAAAATGTTAAAAATTTCATCAAAACACTTATTCTTTAAACCCCAAATAACTTTAACTTCGTTTCATTTGTATGGTATATTTAGCTTCTTGGAATCATTTCAAAGACAGTAGAGTTGAAATCAATAGAATTGGACGGTATATTGAAGTGAAACTTGGGATTGACACAGGAACCCGGAATGCCGACACTTTCTGTTAAAATGATGGAAAGTAATTCATTGCCTGTACATAGGCGACAGTTTAAAAAACAACTAGTACCTCAGTGATCTAAAAGCATAATGCAGAAGGAGAATGACCCGTAACAGACATAGGTAGATCAGGATAATATGACAAATTGGATGAACTGACAGACTGGTGATGAATAATTTCAACATGACCCTAAATATAGTGAAAGGATGTTTGCATATTGACACTTTCTTAAAAGCAGGAGGATATGCATGACCTGAGTTTTCAGACAGGTGTCAGCAATATTGATGTTTTATATAGGAATGATCGTTTTCTTGGCACTGTTTTGTTGCACTGTTTGCATGATTAATAAACCTTCTAACTCTTTGTTTTCTCTCACGTGCAGAACGAGATAGGAGCCCTTATCACTCTGAGGCATAGAAGAATTCTGCCTGAAGTGTGCTAACAATTGATGGAAATAGCAATGCCAGACCAGAACTGAGCATTAAACATAGGCAAAGTGATATAAATGATAACACCTAAATGTATGTATTGCAAGCCACAATTTGTAAGGGAAGGGAGAAAGAGAGATACAGAGAGAGAAAGGAGGAAGAAGAAAGAGGAGAAAGGGAAGGGGAAGTGGAAGGAAAAGGGAAGGGGAAGAAGGCTAGAAGGGGAAGAAAAATGGGGAAGGAGAAGAGGAGGAGGAAGAGAAGAAGGAAGAGGAAGAAGAGGAAGAAGAAGAAAAGAGGAGGAGAAGGATGAAGAGGAGGAGGAGAAGGAAAAGGAGAAGGAGAAGAGGAGAAGAAAAATGAGGGAGAAGAGGAGGAGGAGGAGGAGAAGGAGAAGGTTAAGGAGAAAAAGAAGGAGGAGGAGAAGGAGGAGAAGGAGAAGGGAAAGGAGGAGGAAAAGGAAGAAGAAGAAGAAGAAGAAGAAGAAGAAGAAGAAGAAGAAGAAAAAGAAGGAGGAGGAGGAGGAGGAGGAGAAGGAGGAGGAGAAGGAGAAGGCGGAGAAGGAGAAGGAGGAGAGAAGGAGGAGGAGGAGGAGGAGGAGGAGGAGGAGAAGGAGAAAGAAGAAGAAGAAGAAGAAGAAGAAGAAGAAGAAGAAGAAGAAGAAGAAGAAGAAGAAGAAGAAGAAGAAGAAGAAGAAGAAGAAGAAGAAGAAGAAGAAGAAGAAGAAGAAGAAGAAGAAGAAGAAGAAGAAGAAGAAGAAGAAGAAGAAGAAGAAGAAGAAGAAGAAGAAGAAGAAGAAGAAGAAGAAGAAGAAGAAGAAGAAGAAGAAGAAGAAGAAGAAGAAGAAGAAGAAGAAAGAAGAAAAGATGTAGAAGAAAGAAGAAAGAAAAGGCCTACCACAGAGGAGCTGGCTGGGGGAGGGGGTTTATGGATATTGGTAGGGTGGTGGAGGCTTTAGTGCTGAAACACTGTGTGGCTGAAACCCAATCATGAACAGCTTTGTAATTATATATCCCACAGTGGCATAATAAAATTTAAAAATAAATAAATAAAATTAAAACAAAAAAGAATTCTGTCTGAATGGTACTATAGGTGAGCTTTGTCTTTTTGGGGTAGGGTGAAAATTTAGGTATACAATATACAACTAGTCTTTCTATATAAGACAACAATGTCTATATATCACAACAATATGATGAGTAGTATACACATCTTGTTAACAGAGTTCACCGAGGGTCTAACAGTTTTTACAGATTTGATGTAGAGAGTGCTGTAAGCCTGACTTTTAACCAAAGAGAAGACAAACTTGTGACTTTGAGATGGAATTGGTCACATACAGTGTTGAGTGAACATTAAGAACCACTCAAAAGAAATTGTATAAGACAAGACAGGATATAAGAGGTGAGATCATCTCCCTAATATTTTAATTTGGTTCAGGTTTTCAGGGACAATTTTTTTGATTCCAATAAATTTAGTATTGTTTCTAAATGTTGAATCTGGTGAGAAATGGTTTTTCTTTTCCAAGAATAATACTGTTTGCTCAAGTTTTTAAAATGTCATATAGAGCATTGAATGAACTATGCTATTTCAAGAATTAAGATTAGTTACAAATTCTAATAATAGTTTTGCAGTTTTATTTTGTTCAAACTGAGTAGCTCATCTACTAAAATATTACAGTAAGTAAAGATATAGAAATTATGGGGTAAATTACAGTACCATTTCTCTTTAGAGGAATAAAAGGCAGTCACGAACATAAAATCTCATGAAGAAAATGCTAAATGAAAGAAACATTTACTTTTTGATATTGAGGATTGTTAGCTAATAGATTATGTGATCACGAAGTGTTAGATAATCTATTTCTCTAAAGAAATTATACTCTAAATTCCATGAATACAAGTGGCTCTAGTTCATTTCTATATTTTCTTTCTACTCAGAAAGGACAAGAACAACTAAACAACCTTTCTTTGCTGGTATTAGAAAGGATTTTATTTGAATTTATTACTTAAATTATCAATGGGTTAATTTCATAAAATATAAATCTATATAATAGACTTTAACACATATCTTTAATTGGCTTATTGCTTCATCTAAATATTGTAATACTTTGGTTTTATCAGGAAAAGATAATATTATATTAGATTAATACATTTAAATCATATTCTGAAACATTATATATACTTAATACAAATAAATTTTCCATTACTTAGGGATACATTAAAGAGAGGATAACTATTTGTGAAAATATTAATGGGTGTCTCAAACAGCCCTGTGCTTTAGCAAAATATGGCTTGAACAAAACTTAGGCCAATCGGTCTGGAATATATTTTCCTTGCATATAAATCTGATGCCTTATTCATAATAAAGAAAAGATTTAGTCCATTAGCTCAGTGATATTTTTATATCACCTATTTTATGAAACTGTACAAAGGAATGGAAAAAAAGAAATTTGGAATATCAAGAATATTAGTTTGGGAGCCAGAGCGATAGCCCAGTGGGTAGGGCGTTTGCCTTGCACGCGGCCAGCCCATGCCAGCCCAGGTTCGAACCCCGAATCCCATATGGTCCCCTCAGCACCTCTAGGAGTGATTCCTTTATGCAGAGCCAGGAGTAACCCCTGAGCATCGCCGGGTGTGACCCAAAAAAGCAACAACAACAAAAATAAATAAATAAAAACTTTAAAAAAAAAGAATATTAGTTTGAATATTGTTAAATTAAATCAAATTATGCTATTCAATGACATAATTTTAATCTAGAGAACAATTTAGAGAATAATTAAAACTGATAATATGCTAGATTTAGAAGTACTTGTGTATTAAATATATGCTTAAAATAATATCTTCTCAAAACTGTACAGTGAGCACATATTATAAAGGGCTTTATTTTCTAAAAGTTGTAAAAAAGGGAAATTCATATTTTAAGGATCCTCAGAGATGTGAGGAGCCATCTTCAGATTCCATGACATTTGCAATTTGAGAATTTAGGCAGTATGTTTTCAGCAGACTTAAAGACTTCTCAGTGTGGCATTAACAAACATACATAAAATAAAAGTCCTATAAAACATACACTCATATGTTATTTAATTTATAAAATAGCAAACAATCACCTCATTTGTTTTCTTTTAGTGATTAACTTTTGGCATACTGAAAAGATAAAAAGAACCAGGCTCTAACTTTCAAGAACAGTTAGTTTTAGGAACGAACAACAATTAACAACAACAAAAACACATTAACACAGATCTCTCAGACCATTCATCTAGCAACTCCTATTTTTTCTTAAATAGAAACGCCAATGTACACATGCTGTATGAATACGTAGCACAATCTAAGACAGGAAATAGCATTGCTGTGAAAGTTATTCATTTGTTTCAATACTAAAGTAATTACCTTAGCAAAGACTTGTTCATTTATCATTTCCTGTTGTCTTTGCCATTTTTTTTGTGTTGTCTTTTAAAACAAATATCCTCATTGTCCTTGTTGCAAAACCAATAACTTTATTTCACTAGGTATGACAGCAAACCGATGCAGTGAGTTTTATTCCCCATTCCAAGGAGATTCTATGCCTGGAGCCACTAAGCAATTTTACATAGTGGTGTCCTTTTCCAATGAAGGCAGCACAGTCTAGCTAGGCACTAAGTTCTCATTTAAGTCTTTTAAGAGATATCATATTCTCCTTCTCTCTTTGTTATGAAGGTTTCTGTGAATGCCAAGTCAAGCATTTTGTTCTTTGAAAATACAATTACAGTTTCAAGAATTCTTTCTGTATAGTTTAATAGAATTCAGCTGATTGGTTTTAAGCATATACCAGGAAAAAGGTTGAAAAGTTTATACGGTGAGTGTGTAAAAAGGAATCTTTGAGGTGTTTGTTATTTTCTCCTCAAAATTCATAATTCAAAATCTGCCCCTCATCCAGCAGTCTTTGATTCAGCAATTTGATCAAAACATATTAAAGTAGCAATATGAATGAGCAAAATATAAAAATAAAAATATATATTTTTTGAACTGAAGTAAAAGGTAACCAGGTTATTGGAATACTAATTAGAATTCTTGAATGTGATAAAGATTCAATTATGACTATGAGACTTTCTTGAACAGTTTAGGATTAGCTAAGAATATAGGCCTCTTTTTTAGCTATATAAAGCTTAATTATTTTTATAAACCTTTTCTGAAACAGATATTCCGTACTATTTGTGAATCCTTCGGGGATATTTCTAGCTATGGGCCAATTGTCATTGTAAAGCAGACATGTTTTATGCAACGAGATAAAAGAAATTTGTACTGAGCCAGTAAACTTGTCTGGGATTGTTTCTCCATTTAAAAGTGGAGAAATAATTTGGTAACTCAGTTTCAGATTTCATAGTATCACTTAATTTCTACTGCCCATATACTACAGACTAGTCTTCCATTGCTAATATCATAAAGGATTTCCAAACCTCAACTCTATTATTAATTTTGGTTAAATTATTCTTGGTTGTGGGAAATATCTGTTTAATATGTTTATAAGAGAGTTATTTATTAACATTCCTGGCCTCTACATATTAAATACCACTATAACCCCACTTCACCAGATAATAGAAAACATTTTAAAACATTACCAAAATGTGCCATTGTTGAGAATTAATGTCATAAAATAATGGTCACTTTTCCTCAAATTCATGAGTTTTGAATTAAAGCTGTATAGCTAGAAAAAGACAACATTATAATCTAATCTTATTTTCAAATCTTACTGATGGGAAAATTTAGGTTATGAGAGTCTAAATGTCTGTTTAAATTCAATTGAATTAGCTCAGAATAGTGATGAGATGAAGACAAAAGTTTCTGAATTCCTTTTCTGGGTTCTTTGCTCTATAAAATGCATTGTAAATCATTTGCTCTGAAATTTCTATATCATTATGAAATATGACTGCCTATCACTAGTTGACAGTCTTATAGAAAATCAAAATAGAGACAACATACACATAATTTCTAGATTATTTTGGAATAAATTAAATGATTCAATTCCAGTAGTATTATCTTCCTAATATGATGATGATGATAATTATGATTATAACGAAGATAACAATAATTTCCTTGGGATAATATTAACTGTGTTTCTAAGTATATCACAATTCATGACCAAAGTGAAAAGCTAAGAAGCATGTTAAATTGCAGAAAACAGCTTGAATCTTACCCTAGAGACCCGATATTCAATATAAATAAGAGAGTAAACACTTTCCTGGATTACTGATGGGTGCTATGCTTATTATTAATCAGTATGCATATGGACTATATCCTCTTATTAAAACTTCTTTTTGCATAATTTTATGTGGATTTTATGCTAGTTCAACCTCATACATACACAGGTACATGTCGGGGAGCCGTTGGGGTTCCCAACTATATCAGGAAGAGTTTCCTTCTACCTTCAAATCAGGGGAAGAATGGATGAAAACTCAGGAGTCCAGCGCAGTTTTAAAAAGGCTT
The DNA here is from genome assembly GCA_021461705.1 of Cryptotis parvus. Lineage (NCBI taxonomy): Eukaryota > Metazoa > Chordata > Mammalia > Eulipotyphla > Soricidae > Cryptotis > Cryptotis parvus. The sequence goes on from JAJIBD010026639.1 coordinate 104,144, forward strand.
TTCTCTCACAGATTCTGGTATACAATTCAGTAACAGGAAAACCCCAGACTTTAGGTTCCTGGCTGGGCCCTGACCATATATAGGCTTAGAATCCTAGGACCAGATGGCCACTACCACATGCCAAGGTCCAACAGGGAAGAGAAGGGAAAGGAGGAGAGCAGAGGGCAAAGAGGAAGATAGAAAAATGCAAAAAAAAAAAAAACCTGGAAGAAAGCAAGCTACAGCATTTATAACTTTTCAGCTCAGACCAGCCCACATCAAAGGAAAACAATGAGGGTCAATCCCCCTCAGGTAACTTCTCCCAGGACCTTCCCTAGCTCCATTGAAATGTTAATATCTTCCCAGCCAAGATCTGCCTTATAAGTGTCCCTTTTGGCCCTATGTAGAGTGGGGGGAAGGGTATGTATATGTATCAATGGATATTCTAGATCTAGGTATATATTTTTCCAAGCCTTCACACGATTCTTGTCTTTACTTCATAGTTGTTTTGTATATTAGCCTTCAGACTTATTAGAGAGCCATGCTTGCTTGCTTGGAGGCAAACAGCATTTCTCTCTGGTCTAATTACTTAGAGATTGAAAGTGGCCAAGTAAGTATACTGGTAAGATATAGCTCATCCCATGATGATTGTGGTAGCATGAGAGAAAATATTTATACCCACTAACATAGAATACATGATAAAATATACTGCAACATAAAGTCACAGATTCAAACTGTTTTCTTGCCCCTTATGTACAAAGTAGCCTGCAGGAGGTAACTTCTGGCAATGTGCAGAGGCTGTGGGCAACAGTGTACTGCAACAGGTACTTATCATTAAACAAAAAACTGAGAGAAAAGGCATATGTGCCACAGAGGGAAAGATATACGGCTGGGGGTGTAGGAGGAGTAATGGGATTTTCTCTGAGATTATTTCAAATAACTATGATTATTTATTTTACAGGGGTTCTTAAATTAACAGAAAAAAAAGAAAAACTAAAAGGGGCAAGGTTTGTAGAGTAATTATACAGCACATAAACAATGAACTGGCAGAAGGAATTTGGTTTTGTACTGCCGAGCAAGATACTATATGTTTGTTGTTTTAAGTTCTATAGACTAATATCATGTTTTCCTAGGATACTTAGTTTCTAGAGGCCAAATGGAACTTATTTTCAGATTTTATTTTCTGAATTATTGCTTAAGCTTAATCTTTTTTGGTGGCTAAATATGTATTTATTCTTGTTATTAAAAGAAAACTTTAATAAAATTCTACTGCATGGCACACTGTTTAAATCCTGAAACACATAAAAGAATGACTTTAAATGGCATTTATTTTGCTGTAGTATATTTTATAATATTAAATTATTATACATTGAAAATGTTTTCAGAACTCTCTGCAGAATGCTCCATCTTATTCTGTGTGGAATATTTAAACTTGTGCTGACTATGCTTTATAAAATTAAATCTTAACAATATCATAAAGAACATTTGATGGCATAAATGGTAAAAAATATTTATTTATTTTTTGTATTTGAGCATCACCTGGTGATGCTCAAACATTATTTCTGGCTCTGCACTCAAGTCACTCCTGGTGTACTCAGGGGACCAAATGGGATTCAGATGGGTGAGCTGTGTACAAGGCAAGTGCTCTACCTGCTGTACCAACTCTCCAGTCCCAAGGATAAGAATTATTGAAGAACAAACCAAAAATTAAATTTATATACTAAGATTCACTAATTTTCTTAGATATCTAGAAAACCTCTTTTGGTTATGTTAAAACTAGATTATGTCATAAAGAGTTTGAAGTTCGTTCTGCTTTAAAAGTTTAGTATTTATTTTTTAAGTAGGGCTTACCAATCCATTATTTTTTACAATAATTTTGATATTCTTTACTTATCTTCTTTGGGAAAATGTGTGAGACAGTCCAACAAAGTTGCTATAAATAGATTTAGAAAAGTCCACCTCAACATTACCCTGATTAAGTTTAGTATGTCTAGAAAATTAGGTAAGTTGGGCAGTAACTATCCAGAAATGTAAACTCAGACAGAGGAACCTCATGTAAATCAATAGGGTTAGTCCTGGCTGTGGGAAAGCAGGCTGTGGCCAAAGACACTTATTCATTATCTTTCATGATTTGAGGGTGGGAGTGTTTCTGCAGACGTGTATATCAGCCTGTCTTAGCTTGGGGCATTGAACACTAGAAAATATATGCTCTATTCAGGCAGAACTCATTCAAGCAAATTTATTAGGATTTCAGGGAATTGTCAGGGAATTCAACTCCAAGAATAAAATTCTCTAAATAAATGAATCAAAATCCTCTTCATAATGCTCCCTATCATAAACCGGTACACACGTATTGAGCTTGATTAATTTGGAATCACTACTGAGAAATGGCTTACTCCTAGTAAAATATGCTAAAATATGCTAAAAATACATATTTCTGGATCTATAGATCTGCAAATTTTAATCATGAATCTAGCGAATCTCCCATTCTTACCCTATCATCCACCAATCTGCTAACCTTGTTGGGTCTTTGTCCTGAATAAATCTACCTCTTTATCCTAACTGTTGAATAGACAAAGTTAGAACACTTCTTCTGTTTTCAGATGCTTCACTAAAATTGTTAGAACTCTTTATTTCATAGAAAAGACTAGTTTTCCTCAAGAATACATATTCCCCTAATTGTTTCACAAGGGGCGATGCTCTCTCTCCTCCTCTCAGAGAACTCAAAGAAGGTGGTAGAATGCTGTTCTCTGGCGTCTCATTACTATGTCCAGGTTACTGGACGTTACTGGACCACTTCTTACCGGAGGCCTTTTCTCTGATTTCCATACACTGTTATGCCTGAATTTCTCTTAATTAAAACTGAGTTCAAACTAAACATCTAAGCATTTTGCAAATGAACAACTAGAGGGAAGCAAGATATGACATATAAAACAAGTAACAGAATTTAGAAATACAGAATTTAGAAATAAAATTCCTATGGGAGATTTTAATTTTAAAGATATTTAAGAATATTTTTAGCTAATTATGTTTATACGTAGTCTCAAGCCTCAAGAGAACAAAATTTTTAATGTTCTGAAAATCAGCATTCTTCTATCTGGAGTATGTTGAACTCGTTGAAGCAGAATTCAGTTTTCGGGATTTTTACAAATACTGAGTTCTATTTACTAGATTTGTGTAAAAACAACATCTTGAAACTATATGAACTTTGAAAGTACTTAAACTTCTTTCAGTTTCAGGCATTATACTTCTAGTTATATTACATTTCCCAGGAATAAAAATAATATGCTTGAGATAAAAACATAAATTTAGATGAAGAATCATATGTTCACTAGTGACATTTACTTGTTTGAACAAACGTATTTTTTTTACTTTTTTCTCCTATGCAAAATAGACCTGTCTGTTCCTGATAAGCAGTTTTTATTGGTGCTTGTATCCAGGCCTATCTTTGTTTTTGATTTGTGTGTGTGTGTGTGTGTGTGTGTGTGTGTGTGTTAGTGTATGTGAGTATTGATTAGTGTGAATATCAACTTTTCTAAGTAAAAATAATGCTTTGCCTAATCACAAATAAATTTTGTTTAGTTTTGTTTTTGGACCACAACCATCAGTGTTTAGATCTTACTCCTAGACCAGCGCCCAGCAATCACTCTTAGCTCTCTGTTTAGGAATTACTCTTGGAGGTGCTTCAGGGTCATATGCAATACAGTCTTTGAACCAACATACATACATGCATACATATATACATATATGTATGCAAACACATATACATATATAACAAAAATGTATATGTTATATATACATATATAACATATACATTCATACAGATAAATGTATATATTATATATACACACATATAACATAATGTATATGTTATATACATTTATACATATAAATGAATATATTATATATACACTTATATATGTGTGTGTGTATAACCATTCCTTTGCTTTCACAGCCTTCTGTACCTATTGTCACCTTTTTTTTAGTTTCCATTAAATAAAGAATGTAGACTCTCTTTTTAGGTTCTTTTAAATAATGAAATATCTCACACATATTCCCTGGGGTATAAATTACTAATTAACAAAGTCAAACCAAAAACAACATGGGTGATATCACGGTCTTATAATTATGTCAGATATTAGGTACTTTTGTTAACTTGAATTCCATGCTGTAACAATCAGGTGAGCTATTTATAATGACTGAGATGGAGGTATAGCACACATAAAATTATTCCACCTGATAGACATCTGAAAAATTGGCCATGTAATAATTAGACATACCAACATGATGACGACTTATAGCTAGTAAATGCCAATAAATGTTTCTCTACAAAAGAATTAAGTCAAAGTCTCTTGCAACAGGTTGTTATGTGACTTGGATGTAGGAAAAAAATATCCCCTTTGCAACATACTAATAAAAGACAATGTATGCAAAAATGTTATGATATGTGCCACATTTCATGAAAGCAAATGTTTTGAACATTGAACTAAGGTAAAAATAATAATAGCTGGCTATTACTTTCTGACCAATACCTAACATAATGCCTTTTAATGTAAATTTCAACCCTAAGGCAGTAGGCTTATTATCTTTATTGAACAAAAGAAGAAACAAAAGCTCAGAAAGGTCACCTAATTGGCTGAAGGTTAGAGAATCAATAATCACATAGTTGGTGTTTAAATTGAGCCCTATCTCATTTCCTGACCTTAACCAGTAAATGAACTGCTACATATTTATGGCAGAGAAAGGTAGATACATAAGTAATTCCTGAAGGTGTACATGTGTTTCAGAAGGGAGCATTTCATATATAGGCAAAAGTGCACAGAGATAATATGAGATGCACTTACAAACTGGGGCATAAACACAAAGTTTTGCAGTGTCTACAAGGCCCAAGGCAACATTCAGTAGAAAATTTTCATCTGTATTGCAAATACTATTTCTGTTTTTATCTATAAACATGAACATAACATAATATTACAGATGACTGCTTACATGATTTTATAGGGAAAACAATGAAAAAACAGAAGTTCAAAAGAGCTGAAAAAAATTGTGAGTTAGAGTTCATAGAAGGCTTTATGAATTTTTTAGCACTGTAATGTAATCCCAGAGGGGAAAATACTTGAATTGAGACAGTCTCCTTCAAAACTCTTGACAGAATCTTGACATCTTAACTCATTTTCTGAGTTTGAATATTCTTGGCTAGTCTGGTGACATTGTAATAGCCTGAGCAAACATTTTTATTTATTACACTGTTGATACCAATATATTTGCTACAAAATGCTGAATGCATTTGTTGCTATTTATTTATTTCCTACAGCTCAAATTATTGGCTTATACATAACCTGCTTGCCAGTGAAGTACTCCTTATGTTCATGAGAAAATGAAAAAGACTTTTCATTCTCAATGAAGAATTTTGCTACATGACTGGATTAATTCATGCTATAAATAGGATATGTAACAACTTGCTATTTATTATATATCTGTGTGTAGTGGAAGCATAGTTGAGGCAAATGGTAGATAAATCAAGCAATATACTACAATACTGAGTCTAGTTCTGGGTCAACTACTTCTTGAATTTCAATTTTATTTCCCTTGTTATTTATACCTCTCTTTTATTGAATTGACATTAGAGAAAAATAATGTAATAAGAATGGATCTCTATAAAACCAAAGGATCACAAACATTTTCTATTAATGTGGGATTAGTTGGTAGAAAACACTGTTGTCTCTGGTTTCTCTTATCTCTGTGGGAAAATGGGAACAGAACAGAACAGGATTTAAAAATCAAATATAGCACGCACTTAAAGAATGCTTATAAGATCACTTGATCACTTGATCACTTGACTTCCTGTAGATCATCGATTACTCGAGCAGGCACCAGTAACATCTCAATATATCCTGTCTCATGCTAGTAGGGCCCAAGGGCATCTGTTTGCTCCAGGAACATAAAGAGCCTCAAACCATTCCATCATCATGGGAATGAGGTGTATAATTGTTACTGGTATTTGGCATGTCAAATACGACACGGGTACAGACATAAGTTCAAGGAGAAAGGTAACATTTCTGAACATTAATGTAGATATCCTGGGGAATATCTACATTGAGTCACGGAGTCTGGAACTCCTAGAGGGTTAATCTTTGGGTATGGAGTGAGCCCTAAAGCTCTGAGAAATTAGGTAGTGGTCCTCCTTTACATGGTTACTATTCACACATTGCTGGTATATGGAATTAGCAAGCATGATTTCAACCTTAGCTCTACCATGCACTCTTTCTATTTAATCTCCCTGAAACTTTATTTCTCACCTGTCAAATGCGTCTAATTTCTCCCTTACATTTCTCTTTTCAAGACCCAAGGAGACAATGCATGTAAAAAGTCTTTATGAATTTCCAGTGGCTTCTACAGAGAAGTAGTTAAAACAATTCACTTAGATACCTAGGTACCCTTTCAAGATGACTGATTTTGCTTAGCATGGAAAAAATTGGGTGATGGAACACAAATCAAGTGAAGAAAATTTGCTTTACATATGCATTTGCTTTTTCTCCAGTATTTGAAGCCTAAGCTCAATATCCAAAATCATGCCTAAAGATAAATATTTTCAAAAACTATTTTCCTAAAGATTGATCTCTACACACTGGTGTGTATCCAAAAGAGCAAGAATAACAAGTGCTGGTGTGGATGCAGAGAAAAGGGGACTCACATCCATTGTTGTTGGGAATGTTGACTGATACAGCCTTTTTGGAAAACAATACGGATATTCCTCCAAAGACTAGAAATTGAGCTTCCATTTGACCCAGCCATACCACTCTTGGGAATATGCCCTGGGAAGCAGAAACACCATCTGCACTTTTATTTTCATAACAGCATTACTCACAATAGGCAGATTTGGAAACAGAGTGTCTGAGAACTGATGACTAGATAAAGAAACTTTGGTACATCTACACAATGGAATACTATGCAGCTGTTAGGAAAAATGAAGTTACGAAATTTGCCTATAAATGAATGGACATGAAGAGGATCATGTTGAGTGAAATTAACCAGAAAGAAAAAGACAGATACAGAATGAATGCATTTATTTGCATTATATATATCTATATATATATATATATATATATACATATATATATATATAAAATCACTTGATCACTTGACATCCCATTATTCGTTGCTTTCCTCTAGCAGGCACCAGTAATATTTCCATTTGACCCTATCATGTGCCAGTGAAGTTCAATGGCATCTGGTTGCTTCAGGAATACGAAGAGCCTCAAACTGTTTGTTCAGGGTCTTGATGAAGAAGTCTGACCATCTTGTAGGTGGGCGGTCACATGGTCTTTTGACATTCCGTGGGATTCCGTGGGATTCAGTTGGTAATGGCTCTAGTCCAGCGGTCATCTCCAAATCGCATTACATGTCCAGCCCATCTGATTTTCGACACCTTGGCAAACAAAACAGCGTCCCTGACTCTGGAACAGAGACAGAGGTCAGAACTCCGGATTCCTTCTCTCACTTGAGTGAGGCGTGATATTCAAGCATAGCTCTTTCAATTCCTCTTTGGGAGACCGAATAGCATTCTCATCCTGCTTTCGTAGGGCCCAGGTCTCTGAGGCATATGTTAATGCAGGGAGAACAGTGGAGTCAAAGAGATGTGCCAGGAGCTGGAGGTGCTTGCTTTGTCCTTTTAGCTATTTCTTCTATGCCTTTGAAGGCATTCCATGCTGCTCTCTTCCTCCTGCGCAGCTCAGGTTTTAGGTCATTCATCATGTTGACTTCTCGACCTAGGTACACATAACTGCTGCATTCAGAGATGTTTGTTCCATTGAGAGTGAATGGGGCCTCTGGAACTAGTTCATTTTTCATGAACATAGTTTTGCTGAGATTCAGCTGTAGACCTATCTTTCCACATTGTTGGTCAAACTCAGCCAGCATTTGTGCTGCTTGTCTAATGTTTCATGTTATTAGAACGATGTCATCAGTGAAGTGGAGGTGGTGTAGTTGCCGACCGTCTATCTTCATTCCCATTCCTTCCCTTCCCATTCTAATTGTCGCATGATGTTCTCTAGAGTGGCACTGAAGAGTTTTGGTGAAATGGTATCACCCTGCCGAGCCCCTCTTTTATTTATAAGAACTCCAAGATGGCGGTGGCCAGAGGCGGCTGCAGCAGTGTGGGAAGCCACTAAGCGGCAATGATGGTGGAGGTGGGAGCCAGGCAGTGAGCAGAGCCCCAATTCAGGTCCCGTGGTGGTGCGGAGAGTGGCAGGAATAGCTGTGCCAGCACCGGTTGAGTGGTCTATCTCTCTGGGCAAGCTGGACAATAGCGCCTAGGAGCGTGAAGAGGCGGGGGACCCAGATGATGGCCCAGGACTGGCCATGCAGGCAGCGTGGCACAGCTGCTGCGAGCAGTGACAGTGAGGTCTCGCCAGCTTGCGGGGTGCACCGCCCCGTTCTTGGTCACTCTGGCGGGGCCTCAGACCCGTCTGCGGGCAATACGCTTGTGGACACATGGCTGTCATCTTTCTTTACCATTTTATCGCCGCCATGTTCATTGCGCTCACCAAAGGCCACCAGTGGACGACCGGGACACAGGCGATGTGTCCTCCAGCTATGTGGAGCGGCTGAAGGGTATGACCTGCTTGTCAGGGCAGAAAGCGACATCACACACAGCGATGCTCAGGGGTAATTCCTGGCTCTGCACTCAGGAATTACTCCTGGCAGTGCTTAGCCCAGCAAGCTACTAAGAGTATACCGCCTGCAGGGCAAAACCTGGCAAATTGCCTGATGCGTATTCAATATGCCAAAACCAGTAATATATATGTATATATATACATACATATATGTATGTATATATATATACATATATAGTAGATAGTAGATAGTAGATAGTATATCTACACACACACACATATATAGTATGATACCAATATCCAAGGTGAGTCAAAACATGGATCAGGAGGTCTTATCAAAGGTGGAATCTACCACAAACGTGTGGGAGTCAAAGATTTGGTAAGACAGTGAAGGGAACAGTGTGCTAGTAATTGTCAAAAGTGATAATACCAGTGTGGAACTGAGCATTGAATATAAGCAAAAAAGATACACATGCTAACCTCTAAATGTATGCACCAAATCCACAATGTGTAAGAGAAGGAAGAGAGAAACAGAGAGAAAGAAAGAGAAAGAGAGAAAGGAGATAAAGAACCTGCCATAGTGACAGGCTTGGAGGGGGAAGGAATCAGGGACATTGGTGGTGGGAAATAGGCACTGGTAGAGAGATGGGTGCTGGAACACTGTATGACCAAAACTCAAACATTAACATCTTTGTAATTGTATATATCATGGTGGTATAAAAAAAAAGATTGTCCTCTACAGTCAATAGAATTAAGGGTGCTGGGTGGGAGAAGGGATCTTGGACAGGAGGAGGGACGCGCACACTCTGGTGATAGACATGGAGCAGTAGCACTGTGTGTATAAAACAATAATTTTTTTATTGTTAAAAATAAATCATTAAAAATACATGCATAGGTGTACACTTTTCTTTTTATTCATCACTGAACTTACATAGAGAACATTTTAAAGGTTTACCCTGTGATAAGTAGTTAAGAATGTCCTTATATTAATTGCATAACAAACTGATTTTTTCCAAAAGAATGAAAAGAAAATATTAATCTTCTTCACTATCACTATCACTATCTTCCCGTTAATCATCTATTTGCTAGAGCGGGCACCAGTAATATCTCCATATGTCCTGATTCATGCTAGTAGAATCCAAAGGCATCTGCTTCCTCCAGGAACATAAAGAGCCTCAAGCCATTATATTAGGTCACGGGAATGACCTAATATAAATGTTACTGGTATTTGGCATATCAAATACTACACGAGCAGCTTGCCAGGCTTGCCGTGCAGGTGGCATACTATTGTAGTCACCTCTGAATAAAGCATATATTAATCTTCTTAAGTGTTCCAAAAAAGTCAACACATGGACTTCAGGCCTGCCTGTGCAGAGGCCCGAGAGACCTTGACTAGAGATAAATCAGACCATTCTCTTCTCATTAATAACTAATAAAAACAGACATTTATAAATATATATAAATCTATCTACACATATACACAGCATTTATATATATTAATATATATCATTTTATTATTTATGTTTAATTTTTCTTTTCTTTTTTTTTGGGTCACACTTGACAATGCTCAGGGGTTATTCCTGGTTCTGCACGCAGGAATTACTCTTGGCAGTGCTTGGGGACCATATGGGACGCTGGGGATTGAATTCAGGTTGGACATGTGCAAGGCAACTGCCCTACTCGCTTCTGACTGCACAGACCATTTGTGTTTAAGCTTTCGGTCAGTACCTACAGTACCTGTAGGCACAGGTGGAAAGTGAAATAAAGATGTTATTAATTTATTATTTCCCATCTTAGAAATTTGCATAATTATAACTCACTACTTTTTCACAGATGAATACTAGAATTGTGTTATACATATTTCAACGTGATGCTCTAGAATGGCATCAAAATTAATTTTAAAAATTCCTACCCATGGGGCCGGGTGATAGTCCAGTGATTAGGGTTTTTTCCTTGCACCCAGCCAACCTGGGTTTGATCCTCAGCATCCCATATGGTCCCCCGAGCACCACCAGGAGTAATTCCTGAGTGCAGAGCCAGGAGTAACCCTTGAGCATTATGGGTGTGACCCAAAAAGTAAAAAAATAAATAAATAAATAAAATTTCCTAACCATTTGTAGAGGCTTGGAATATTTTATTTAAAAAAAATCTTAAAATGATATTCTTTAAAATATACTTTTGAAAATATCCATTTTGCTTTCCTGCAATGTATTGAAAAAATAAAAGGTCTGTGTTAAATATTTCATTTAGAGTTTAGCATGGAAAATTTTTTTTTTTATCTTTGCCCAGGTTATTTTTATCACACAGAGACAATCTGCATTCTGCTCCTTTAGCAGAGATCTAGGTTTATTTGTTCATCTTTGGAAAGTCCACGGCAGCTGAGTTCATACAGCAAGGACACTGCAAATACTTGTTGAATGAATAGGTCAGTGACTCTCATGTTTTACAGTCACTGGAAAGATCTTAGGGTTAAACATGACATTGTAATAGTCTATATGTTGCCATGTTTATTTTCCTCAATATTCTGCTTTTGTTTTCAATTTCTTTTAAATGATCTTGCTGAATATATTTTAATTATAAGGCACTTCAAATTCTTTTGGAAACAAATAAGAATGTCATATAATAAGATATGTTTCTTTGATTTATTTTTGTACATGAAACTTAGAATGTCAAGGGCCTCCTGCCCCTTGAGGTGTTGCAGGTGTGGCTATGGCGCCCAGCTGCATTGGCAGATGGCAGACAGGAGATAGGCTTGTCTACACCACCAGGGCTCTGCCCTGTGGGCCCTGGATATTGGATGGTCTGACATAGGAAAACACCGGGTCCCCTGGGATGAACCCAGAGCCATGGCAGAGTCTGGCAAGCTACCCCCTAGTGTATTCAATATGCCCAAAGCAGTAACTATAGAAATGAACTAGACAAGGGACAGACCAGATGCACAGCTGTGCTGTCTGGCCGCGTGGAGCAGCCCATGGAATCTCTAAGGAATTGGCTAGTTCCCAGCTGAGACCAATGTAGCTCATAAGGTAAAGCAGTCATGTTGGGGGGAAGCAAGGGTTTGGGCTCCTCCCTCTCTATGCCTGTGGGCATGGCTACAGGCTCACAGCCTCCTCAACCAAATGAACTGTACAGGGGCAGACCAGATGCACAGCTGTGACAGTGCACAGTGGGCAAGAGGCTTAGATAACAAAGTAGGCTAGGGCCAGGTATTTCCCAGGATCTTTCACTTCTGTACACCATAATGATCATTATAGTTGTAACAGACTGAGAAGGTTGATGGAGAATGAGGAATATAATGTCACACTAGAACTCACTACTGAATATACACATTACACATAGATAATTGCATCATAAACCATAAGGCAAGTCACAGGTGTAGGAGAAGAGAGAGAAATATAGAGACATAAATAGAGAAAGATAAGAGACTCAGATGCATGGGGGAGAGATGCCATCCGGCTCCCGTCTAGCTCAACTGACCATGAAGCACCCAGGAGGAAAGATGGGTTTTGGGTGTTGGCCCACCACCTCTGAAGGGCCTCAGAAACAGCCAGATGAGGCTCGCTTACCATCATAGCCACCATTTTCACCGTCTGGACCCCACAGCTCATCAGAACCCACACAAGAGAGTTGCTGATCTCAAGATGAGCTCAGAGCAGCCAAGTTCAAGCACAGGTAGATAGCTCTCAGATGTGAAAGTCACCAGGTGTTCCTGGAGATGGAGCTGGGATCCCTGTTCCTTTCTCTGACCCATCCCAGAGGCCTGGTGGCTCCTCCCACGAACTGCCTCAGGGCTCTCAGCCATGATGCAGAGACTCAGATGCATTGGGGAGAGCTGCCATTTGGCTCTCCCCCTATCTCAGCTGACCATGAGGCTCACAGGAGGCAAGATGGGTTTTGGGAGTGGGCCCATCACCTCTGTAGGGCCTCAGAAGCAGCTGGATGAGACTTGCTCACCATAATAGTCTCCATTTTCGTGGTCCGGACCCAGTACATCAAACTAGTGGAACCAATCATGTTATAGAATATATTACAATCTACAATGTGTAAGAAAGGGAAGCAAGAAGGAGAGAGAGAGAAGAGAGAAAGGAGATAAAGAACCTGCCATGGAGGCAGGTTGGGGGAAGGTGGAGGGAGGTGGGGACATTGATGATGGGAGATAGTCAGGGGTGGAGGCATGGGTGCTGGAACACTGTAGAACCAAAATTCAAACATGAACATCTTGTAATTGTCTATCTAATGGTGGTATAATAAAATATTTTAAAAAATCAAAACTTAGAATACCAAGTATAAAGAAAACTTGTTTTCTGAACATGATCAAACTTGGACAAAAAGGAACACAATTAAAAACGCATATACCCAATAAAGAAAATAAAAATAATTGAACTTAATTTTTTTATTATAAAACAAGAGGATTTACATACTAAGGAAATGTTGCAAATTTCATGAGGTGTAAAACATATGCTACTTTAAAACTGCCCAAAGAGAAATATAATATTAGCATCTCAAAATCTCAAAATATCAAATGGAAATCCCTGAAAGCTCTCAGTTTGAAGCTTTATAAAACTGTGTTTTCTAGATCTTTCTGTGAGTGAAGCGAAAGATGAATCTAAATTTAAATCTTAGTCTGATGAAGGCAGAATAACAGTTGTTGGCTTGTTTAATTACTGGACACTGGAGCTGTCACTGTCTTAAACAAAGAGCTCTAAAGCTCTTGAATCCACACCATATAACACCCTGGGTCTCATTATAAGAGAGAAAAAATGAATTCAAGTCAGACTCAAGCAGAAAGTCACTGGTGGAGAGAGGCAGGCACGTACCTGGGTTTCTTAGTATCCACTACAGTTCATGCCAATGAGGAGTATGGAATTTACAGCTTTATGCAGCTTTGTGATGCTCAGTTATTACATATTGACCTCCTTGGAGACAAGACGCCTTTAGCTTACATCTATTTACTGTGCAGTGGTTCATGAATGATCTTTAATCAAGTCTATTTCTTTTTAATGATATTAACATTTGCACACTTTTCAAAAATACAGACTTTTTAAATTTTATTAACAATATCACACCATTTTAAAAAGAAACTGTACTTCTATTTTTATAATCATAAGTCTGTGTTCTCGTTTGAGTAGCTTTGAGGTGGGCTTAAAGGTAGAACAAATGGATGTTTAAGGGGTTTTGACTACGCATTTGGACATATAAGGGCTCCCAGCACCACTGGGGTGATGGAGGTGGCCCTGAGAACTGCAAAGCCTCTTCAGATCCATATTTTCAGACTCTTGCTCTAAAACATCTGACCTGGTTGGCTGAGTATTTCAGGGAGTAGTCACTGGGCCCTCCGAGCACTATTTGGGAGGCCACCTCTCAACTCATTTAAGGGGAAAATGATAGCATGTTAATAACAGTACTTCCTTAATGGGAGAGTCCATGGATGTTTGTCTGACAAAGGAAGTGACTATGACATTAAATTAGCTGTGAAAACACAACATACTTTAAAGAATGTGAGTCACACAGATCCTGTTCTTATTGCTTGTAGGAGTTTTAGCATGGACAATAGACATTAAGAGGACAATGACGTACTGAGGCTCCATCATTTAGTTCCTTTTCCTTTTCCCAAAACTTATGTCCCTAAATTTAGAAAAATAAAATAACGACTGTGAGCTTGGAAATGTTGAAGAATGTGTCAAAACTTTGAGCATGTCTAAAGGGGTGTGTGTTTGGGTATGTGTATACATAGTGTTTTGATGAAAACATTTGAATTAAACTCCAAAGAAATTTTAAAACATGCACTTAGTTTAGCTGGGATTTACAAACTTCAAGTACTATCTTCATTCATATCTTAAATTTAGATTTCAACACTCTGAATTTTTAACTTTTACTAACTTTTTCTTTGGAATTTATTAGATAAATCAATTATCCAACTAGAAGATATTGAGCAGCATTGAAAATCTTCACTAACATTTGTTTAAAAACGCATTCTCTTTTCTTTGCACATTTAATGAAAGACAAAATTGGGGGATAATGTCAATTCAGTGCATTGACAATGAAGATCAGAGATTATCTATTTAAAATCAAACTAAAATATGTTTTGGAATAAAAAATGTAATCCTCCCAGCATATTGAAAATGAATAAACTGTTAGAATGCAACATAAATAACAATGAGTATCAGCAAATCATGTTGTGATATTTATTTGCATTTATGTTTATATTTAAATGCATTTATAATTTCATATTGATACTGATATTATTAAAGAATTTATTGGTTCAGACTCTAATTTCTCAGGTACAAGTTTTAATTTTCCTCTGAGTCCAATAACAGATGTTTCACTGGAGAAGATGCTCATAGAATATTAATATTTTAGAATTTTTTAAAATGTATTCCTTGTAAGAAAATAATATCATTACAATATCTTAGGCTAAAGCAATGCTAAATATGTGAGATATGTGAGGTAGTAGCTTAAAACGTCACTAAGATATAGTCATTTATAATTAAAATAGAAATTACCTTAATACTATTAAAGTTAAAGATACATTATTATAAATTTCTAATATGATATGATATGATAGCATATCATTTCTAATATAAAGAAAATGATATGCTATCATTTTCTTTTGCTTTAAATATTCAGCATATTTTAAAGTGTGTTCTTGGGAACACTAGAACTGCAAAGTAATGTCTATAATGGGCTGGGGTAATAGTGTAGGAGGTAAGGTACTGTCTTGAAGCAACAGCATTGATTGCAACCCTGGACCAAGAATAAATACCTGATAACAGGCAGGGGTTCAGATCTAAGCAAAGAGCTAGGAACAGCCCTTGAGCACTGCTGGATATGGCCCACTCCCAAAACTAAAGAATTCAAAACCTATGCATTAATTTTTATTCTATTTTAATGGGACTGATATTTTAGATGCGCTCTAAGTATTTATTAAAAATGCTACAATTTCTTTTTTTTTCTTTTTGGGTACACCCAGCGATGCTCAGGGATTACTCCTGCCTCTTCACTCTGGAATTTCTCCTGGCAGTGCTCGGGAGACCTTATGGGATGCCAAGGATCAAACCCAGGATGACTATGTGCAGGCAAATGCCCTCCCGCTGTGCTATCTCCAGCCCACAATTTTTTGTATTTACTTCTACATTGAAATTGAGTAAAACGATATAGATAGGGCTGGTGCAATGTTAGTCATACTGAGTTTGAGCAAAGAGTGCACTTTCGTTAAACTAGATAGTGTACATTTGTGGGTATTTTCCATATTTCAAATGATTAAACCACCAAGTGATGAAATAAAACAAAAATGTGATCTCTTGTGATTTTATTCCACCAGAGAACCTCTGTGAGGAGTCCTGAGTGAAAGAATCATTTGTTTATGTTCACTTTCCCAAACTTATTGACCACTGGACACTTAATTTGAAAGAACAACACTTGGCTCTTATCACATGAAAAGTTTAATTTACATGCTGGAAACTGTTGGAAAGGGACCTAATAGAGTGGTTAATGGGCTATGTACATATTTTGTGTGTGCAGAAGCTCTTGTTACATTGGTACCAATGTATGGTTCCCTGAGCACTAAGTCTTGCATAACCCTTGATCTCTTTTTGTTTTTCTTCAAACAAAACAAACTAAAATGAAGCGATTGAGATAAAAATGGTAAAAGATAGAAAACCCTTTATTAATTTTAAATTATGAGATATCTAAGTAATCTATAAAAGGAACCCCTGATTTTTAAAATGTTCACTGATATATAACTATGATATAAATATTGCTAAAGAGAGTACAATTTAAAAAGGCTGTCCATATTTTAGAAGGCAAGAAGCAATTCTCTATGACTGAAATTAGACATCAATCTCATCACAAGTGCATAACAACTAAATGGTAGTTTCAGTTTAAAAAGAAAAAGAACCTAAAGATCATCACTGACTATCAATAAATAATTATATATTTATCCTAACTATTTATAAAATTACATCAATTCTTAAAGTCCCATTTACATTCCAATAAATTATTTCTGACAGAGAATTTGTATTAGGAATATTTCTTAGAAAAAATAGTTTACAATTTTAAAATATGATTCACACTTTTTTTGTAACATGTTTTTAACTTTTGTATGTTCATGCTTATATTATAGTTTCTGTTATATTTCATTTTCTAAATGAGAAATGTGATTGTTTTCAAAATAAATTATAAATACCTTTCTAGTGAAACATCTAAGACTGCTTGTCATACTATTTATAGACGTCCTTTCTTTCTAGATTGTTTTTAGACTAGCAAACTTTCTATTGTTGACTTTTATAAAAATTAAAACAAGAACATTTGCATTTATTACAATACACTTCCAAAAATTGCATTAATTTTCATTGATGCCCATTAATCTGATAAATGTTTTGTCATTTATACCATTTGCACTGTCAAAACAAGTTAATTATATCTTACTGACGTTTGTGACAATTGCTGAAACTCTGGCTGAAAGGAAAGCATATTATTTGCCTTACTAAAAATTCTCTATTGCCAATAGACAATTTCAAGAGTCAACCAGCACACATATGAAGCATTATAACATTTTATTTAGGATTAACCAATAATAAACAATGGTTCTCCTGAACTATCTTATTGAGGTAGAAAATATTAATATTTTATGGTAGAAAATAGTATGTACCTGCATAATCTGTTCTTGCATAATGTCCATCTTCAGATTTAGTAGTTGTAGTTGTGTTATCTGTATTTAAAAATTAACAAAATGATTGGCGAGTTATCACCTAAATGCATTTTACCAACCTTATATTATCTATCGCACCAACAACATCTTTACTGATATTAAAACATTTTCACAATTTTAGTTCTAAATAATATTTTAAAAGAGACAGATTTGACAGAATCACTTTACGTTAAAGAGAAAGTAATAAAATACTACTAGTTTTCTAAAGTTTTGGGCAAGAAGTATCAATGATAAGCTAGAGAAGTTAAGTAAAATAATAAGTCAAAAACCAGGAAAACATTTTTGAATAGAAAACAAAATAGAGAATTATAGTACCCAATGTAACTCAAAAAGATACTTAAAAATTTCCATTGAGTTAATTCTTAAAAAATTAGATAAGCTTGATTTTCATTTATGTTCAAGGTTATTTAAGAAATAGTTAAATTATTATGTATGAAATATTTTTTTGGATTTTTTTTCAATAGAAGTCATTTTATAAATATTGGTCTCTGTGTTTGTGATATTGTGATGATATGATCCCATTATATTAAAATATATAATCACAACAAATGCTACAATATATTTATTATCCACTATATTTCAGAATTATTATTCGGAAATAAAATAGATGCCTAATAAGGAGTTATGTTTCTGTACTAAGACTTAGAACATTCCTTGAAATAAATTTTGGTATGAACATTACCTTCACATCGACCCAAAGACATGACTTCAATTTTCTCCTGTTTTTGACATGATGCTTCTTTGATTTGACATGCATTATCATAAGATTTCCCATCAGAAGCACAGAGGGGATTGAAGTTGGTTTGAGAGCAGTCAATGTTGCACACACACCTGAAGGAAGAGAGAAATAAAAAATGTAACATCAATAGTACTTTTACCACATTATAAATAAAATACAAGTTTAAGAATTGCTAAATTGACTAAATGCAAGTTGGCAACACTAAATTGGATCCTTCCAAGAAGTTTCCTTCACTTTCTACCTAACATGAAAGGAAACCCAGAACTGCTGAAAAATAATTCAAAAATAATTCAAAACACTGAACAATGGATAAAAAATTAAAAAAGAAAAGCTCAGAGACTATTCATCAATTAATCTATGTTACTAGAACTTTTGAAAACATGCACATAAATTTGTATGCTGATGCTGGCAGAATTTGAATAAGCTGAGGTAGCTTTATAATTTTTCTTAAATGAAATCCTTTTCTTCTTAGGATACTTGAATGATGGTGAAATCTTAAAAATGAGTCAGAAGACATTTAAAATAAAGTAAACAAGGAGATTATTTGAAATGCAGTCAGAAGTTAATCTTCTTTCACATCCTTGAGACTATACATAGAAAGTGTTAAAGATTTTTACTGGTGCTCAACATTTTGGGGGCATGAAGAACTCAATCAAAAGCAAATGAAGGTATGGGTCTCAAAATATCCATCCTCATAGAAACAACAGTTTGCATTAAATTTCAGGGGTTTTCCTGGGCAATTTGAAACTTGTCTCATGGTCTCCTTTACCAAACACATACCATCATTTTCTACATCCAGTTTTAAATACTAAATGAAAGGCCATTATCAGTATCATATACTGAAAATTAGTGAATAAATGGGAGAACTAGAACTCCTGAAAAATTAGGCATTTAGAGCTCATGCTATGTTTTCCTATGTTCTTGTAATTCTCTGTATTTTACAACCTAAGTTCTGTATTATTTCATACGTGTGAAAATGTTATTGTCTTAGAATATACATTGATATATAGTTTTTGTTTATATTTATATTAATTTTATAAATACATACTTCTCCAAATGGTGAGTCACACATTTTATTTCTATATATTTTATGTGGAGCTGGGTATATAATACAATGGTAATAAAAAAAAACAGATTGCTGCATGCTGGGTTCTTAACATTCATTGCTTTATTTGATCTTCACAACAGTCATTTTATAGACCAATGATATTGCATAAGGTCAGGGAGCTAGTAAATTGTGGAACAAAGACCACCTATGGATGTGTTATAACATAAAATACAACCCTTTTCTCTCAGCACAGTTATGTCTTAGAATCCCCTGGGAGATTTTTTAAATCTACAATTTATAACTAGATTTCTGAGCTCCAGGGAATCCAGAAGAATAGCCCAAGATTATAAATTCTTAAGCAATCAGTCTGGCACCAAACTCAGAATTACTGTTTGATCAGTTTGTTGGCTGAATAAGAAAAGGTTTGTAACTAGTCAGTGCTTCTCAGAATGTAGTCCTTAGACCATCTGGATCAGAATTACCTGGATGCTGGGCAAGTAACGCAGAGACATTGTACTTGGTACTTGCCTTGTTTGTGTGAAGTCTTAGATTCAATTTCTAACATGGAAAGAAAAGAAAATGTTGGCAGAAAGTGTGCTAATGTATTTTTTTAAAATTCAATCTTTTACTTGGTAACTGCTGAGAAAAGCATGGCTCTTTTTACTTTCACCTATTTGGGAACCGATAATGAGGGCAGATGGTAACCAGCTTAAAATGCTTAAGTCACTGAGGTGTGGTTTTCCTATCTGGGTTGTGATATGCCATATGATGACAGCCACAGGGATTATGGCATTGCAAATGGGTTCTGATTCTTGGCATCTGAAACAGCTGAAATCAGAAGCTACAGAGATGTTTGAAAGAGCTTTTTGATCCTTTTCATAGTGGACTTGGAAAAATGAAATTGTAGATCAGTCTATCTCTCCTTTAACGTTTTATTAAAGAGAGAGTTTGTTTTTTGAAAAAGGGTTTATTTACCTTCAAGTCAGTTTAGAATTCAGTTGTTGTTTTAGACTTCAGGGGGCTAGCTCATTAAAAGACACTAAATTACCTATTAATATTAAAAAATAAAAATTTCTCTTATCTATTTGAATAGCAAATCATGCAAGATTTCAAGGACGTGTACTCTGCAAATTAAGTCCCAAGAGACTTAAGATACATGCCTTACATAATCTTGACAAAAAATATAAGTGACCAAAAACAGATAGAAAATTCAGAATTCCATATTGTGCCATCACAAAATGATGGGATGGGGACAGAGAAAGATGGGGGGGAGGGAAACTAGCAACATTGGTGGTGGGAAATGTGCAGTGGAAAAAGTACTGATGTTGGAAGATTATATGACTGAAACCCAACTTTGTAACTGTACTTCAGTTCAGTTAAAAACAAATGATGACAAGCTATCTGTATGTTGGGCCAATAAATAATGACTACAAAGCAAAAACAAACAAAAACAAAATGGTGGATGAGAATATATATGGAAAGATACAAACTGGTTTACTTGAATTGCCCAGATTTATAAGTTCAATAAAAATTTTATTTGAATCTTAGAACTAACTCAGACTATTGTTCAAAATAGTTTACAAGATCATCCTTTTCCTATTGACTGTTGTTTTTCAGTTTTACTAATCTGATCGTAGTACCATACTGAATCTGCTACATTTTACTTTCTGAGTATTTCTCACTCAGGAATTCTCCTAAGGCATTTTTCTTTGTTGGAAATTTCTTTTGCCATCTCGTAGAGACTTTTAGGAAATGGCTTTGAGAAATGCATATAAATTTGGTATTTCTATTCTCCTCCCTTTATATTATACATGTGGTACACTAGGCTGTACTTAGGGCTGATGCTTGGTTCTGCATCCAGAAACCACTCCTGGAAGTGCTAGGGGGCCACACATAGTGCTGGAAATCAAACAAGGGTTGACGGGTGCATAGCAACAACCTCGCTCCTATGAGATCTCTCTAGCCCAAAAGCATTAGTTTATCGGGGCTGGAGCGACAGCCCAGGGGGTAGGGGCGTTTGCCTTTCACGCATCCGGCCTGTGCCGGCTTGGGTTCAATCCCCGGCATCCCATAAGGTACCCTGAGCACCGCCAGGAGTAATTCCTGAGTGCAGAGCCAGGAGTAACCCCTGAGCATTGCTGGGTGTGGCCCAAAAAGCAAAAAAAAAAGTCTCCAAAAGCATTAATTTATATTCTCATCAAAAAAGGATGAGCATATACTATAATGATAATAATAAAAAGGAGATTCTAGATTCTTGAGGTGAAAGTAAGTTATAGTTTACTGGGATATAAACTTCATGAACGCATGGGTTATACTTATATGATTATCTAATGTAATACCATCATTATGCCTCCCACTTTCTTCCAACTCTTAAAACTGGCATGTGTTAACTAAATGCATGGGTACAATAAACAGTTTTGCTTATGAATTTTAACAATCATTGAAAACTAGAAGACTATGGAAAAATAGTTTCTTTTCAATATTTAAATTTTTCAGAGCTTGTGCTCTCCCTCCCCTAGTTGAGGCTTGCATATGGCAGATATCACTGAGCGTATTCCAAATAGGAGACAGCTCTAAAGAGAGAAGACAGAGCCTTCTTGGTGGGTCCCAGCAGTTTCTACACTCAGCCTGAGCCATATTAAGGGACTACATCAAAGCTCTTTCTACATTTTCTGCTTGCTGTTCCACTATCCCAGGTATGGTTTGCCTCTGACTAGTATAACTGGGCCTATTTGGGAATGGAAGGCAGAGCTCAAACTGGAGGCAGAGCCTTTCCCTCCCAGATGGGATCCATCAGCCTCCTCACCCAACCTGTGCCATAACAAGGACAGACCTGAAATATGCGGTAGCTTATGTGGCTGCAAAATAGATCTACACAACACATTATATGCTACTCACAGTTATTCCTCCTGTCACTCTGTTACAATGACTGAGGAAGGCAGAAAGCAACATTTAGCTTAATTTCTCAGTATTTTCCAGGAAAGTAACTATAGTCAGCTCCAGAACAGCAAGAATACCAGATACCAATAGGAAAACACATAGAAACTCATTAAGTTCAATAAGCTAAAACAGTATTACCGAAAACTTTAGCAACACCAATAAATCCTCAGATAGTGTCTTTAGTGACACTAGGATGGAGATGTTCAATGAGCTGACAGCACAGGTAGTCAGCAAAGCACAAAAAAACTATGAGAACTGAAACAAAAAAATACTACATTCAGAAATGACAGAAATAAGAACATGGTAGCTGATATAAAAGTCAATAGAAGCTCTGTTTAGCAGAATAGCAGAAGTTGAGCAAAAGATTGAGAAAGTCCAATATGAGCAGAAGGAAACTGCTGGAGAAGAGCTGAAAATGGAATACAGTCTGAAAAGAAATGAAAAGCATACCAGATAACTATAGGAGAGTTCAAGAGGAAAACTAAAAGAATCATGGAGTCCCTGAAGAATATGAAGATAAAGGTGACGAAGAAATAAGTTACAAAATCATTCATAAGAACTTGCCAATGTTGAGGATTATTGGCACCGAGATCCAAGATACCTGATAGATTCCAGTAAAATGGACTCAACTGGTAAAATTTTGAGATATGTTATATTCATAATGACAAAACACAATGCTAGAGACAGAAAATTTAAAGCATCAAGATCAACAAAGGAACTTACATACAAACAAAAGCCCATAAGATGTACAGCAGATCATTCAAATGAGACTCTATTAGCTTCAAGAAGATGGAAGGATATAATATGAAAACTCAATGATTGAAACACCTCCCTAGAATACTCTATCTAGTTAGGTCATCATTAGATTTGAAGGAACTATACAGCACTTCATGACAGGCAACAGATAGGGAATTCGTGGTCTTGAAACCAGTTGTGCAAGAAGTGCTAAAAATGTTCTTTTAAAGCACAGAAGAAACTTCCTATGTTGTGGCATTGAGTATGGCAGTAATGATGCATATGGCTGTTCTCTACTAGATTAAGAAAAGGTTAAAAACAACAATTCATCATCATAAATTGACTTTTATTGATTTTTTTCATACTTGTGTTGGTGATATTTTTGGAACAAGAAGTGTGAAATAAATTTTCTTATATGCCTGCAAACAGTGGGGGAGCTTTGTTTATGACAAAAAGATATGATAATTACCGTAATCAGATCTGAGTACAAAATTTAATTTAATGCAATATATTTTAGATGCCAGAGATGGAAACTTTGTTTGGCAAATTAGACTAGGCAGTATACTATTTTGTATTAAAATTTTGACTTTATTTAAATAGATTAAATAATATAGCAATCAATCAATACAAATTGACTTTTGATGATTTTCTGATAATCCTATTTATTTAAGTTTTGAGCAAGTAAGTGAAATGAATTTGTTATATACATGCCACCACGACAGGCTTGGGTGTCTGGGTATCTGGGGACATTAGTGAAGGAAGCAACACTGGTGGAATTTGTTAGAACACTGTATGCCTGAATCAACTCTATTATGAACAACTTTGAAAACGATGGTGTCATAATAAGAATAAAAGAGCTTAAAATATAAAAAAAGTTTCAAAGATTTCCATAAATGGCTCTATTACTATGCAGTCTGGGGAAATGGAAATGCTACTGGCTTATAAAACCCTACCATTTCTATGTTTATATAATACCATGTAAGACCAACTGAGCTCTGATTATTCAATCATTGTTTACTTCAATTTTTGTGTCAGTTTTTCACATCATTTGCTAGAAGCGATGTGTTTCCAGGATCAACTTAGAAATTTCATCATTGAAAACTATACAATTACAGGAGCAAGTTCTTAAATGCTAAATCCTATTGAACTTAGTTGGCAGTGGCTAACTTGTCATGTGTTTCCTGGTCCACTAATTGTTGGATAACAGGCCTAGCTAATTTGGGAACTTTGCTGTTTTATACACTCACAGCTTAATCTATTTACTTGTTCTTAAGCCAGGGTTCATACTAATGAGATCTCTCTTCTGTGTAAACACTGATAGAGGGTGTGGCAGTTACAGAATTCACCTTGACTCAGAATGAGTAACTTCTGACTTATTTTTGTATATCTACTAAGACTTCTATGTTATCCAGATTGGGCAAAGCTCCTCTTTATACCCACTGCACCCAGCGTAGGACAGTTAGAATTTACCAGGAGACGACGTCCTGGCTACATTGAGACTATCTTTAAGATTATAGGAAGGATCATGCTAATTTACCTTCAAGCAGGTGAATGTGTCCCTTTCAGTATATAGAGAAAAGATACTCAGAATCACCCTGTGCAGATAATAAATAAGAAGAACCTGTGGGCACCCTCTAGATTACATTAAGCCAATAAAATTTCCGAAAAGTATCTTTAAAGATGACACACCACTGACCAAGCAAATGGAAGCAAAGATAAACAAATGGGATTATATAAAACTAAAAGCTTCTGCACCTCAAAAGAAACGGTGACCAAGATACAAAGACAATCCACAGAGTGGGAAAGGATATTCACCCAATACCCATCTGACAAGGGGTTAATATCCAGGATATATCAGGCACTGGTAGCACTCCACAAGAAAAAAACAGCCAACCCCATCAAAAAAATGGGGAGAAGAAATGAACAGAAGCTTCCAAAAAGAAGAAATTCGAATGGCCAAAAGGCATATGAAAAAGTGTTCTTCATCTTTAATCATCAGGGAGATGCAAATCAAAACAACAATGAGGTACCATCTCACACCACAGAGACTGGCACACATCCAAAACAGCAAGAACAACCAGTGCTGGCGTGGATGTGGGGAAAAAAGGACTCTGATCCACTGTTGGTGGGAGTGCCGACTGGTCCAGCCCTTTTGGAAAACAATATGGGCATTCCTCCGAAAACTAGATATTGAGCTCCCATTTGATCCAGCGATAGCACTCCTGGGAATATACCCGAGAGACCGAAAAACACATAGCAGAAACACTATCTGTACTTCTTTATTCATCTCTGCGCTATTCACTATAGCTAGAATCTGGAAACAACCTAAATGCCCGAGAACAGAGGACTGGCTAAAGAAACTGTGGTTCATCTACACTATGGAATACTATGCGGCTGTCAGAAAAGATGACATTATGAAATTTACCTGCAAATGGAGGGACATGGAGACTATCATGCTGAGTGAAATTAGTCAGAAGGAAAAGGACAGATATAGAATGACTGCATTCATTAATCCGACATAAATAGATACCAGTGTTTTACTAAATGTGGGAAATGGTAATGGCAGATTAAGACTCACCATTGAATATACACAAAGAGACTTAAGCGATAAACTCTAAATACCTGCAGGGCTAGCCACAATGTGTAAAATAAGAGGCAGAGAGATGCAGAGACAGAGAGAGAGACAGAGAGAGAAAGAGAGGAAACTGGGGTACCTGCTATTAAGGCAGCATGGGGGTGGGCAGGAGGGGGTGGGGTACATTGGTGGTGGAAATGGGGCACTGGTGGAGGGATGGGTGCTGGTATACTGTATTACCAAGAACCAATTATGATCACCTTTGTAATTGTATGTTTCACTGTGGTATAATAAAAAATTAAAAAAAAGAAACATTAATTAAAGATAAAAAAAATTTAGATGTATTACCTTATACCGACCCCCCCTCTCTAGTGTATTACATAAGAGATAATCTTGGAAGAAGGGATTAGTCCTTCCCATAATCGTTTATTTAGACCTGTGTAGGGTGTGGCACCACCATTCTATACTCTTCTACTATCTATAAGCTATTGAGTTGGTCTTTGTTGACAGGACCCTCCCTGTCAACAGTTAGGATTACTTTGGTGTATATAAGGGGACAGATTTAAGGTACACTCTCTTTGGTGGGACTCCTCTCCGGTGGGATCCACTTTGTTAGGACTCTCTCTGGTGGAATTCTCTTTGGTCGGAGACTTGGGCCCTAATGTATGGTCTAAGTTCTGACCAGAGCTAGAGGTCTTCCATTATATTGGACTGCGATGCTAGAGTTTTTTGTATTGATCACTTGATCACTTGAATCCCGTTATTCATCGATTTGCTCGAGCAGGCGCCAGTAACATTTCCATTGGACCCTATCACGTGCCAATGTAGCCCAATGGCATCTGGCTGATTCAGGAATATGAAGAGCCTCAAACCATTCCTTCAGGGTCTTGACAAGGAAGTCTGACCATCTTGTAGGTGGGCGGCCCCGTGATCTTTTGACATCCCATGGGATCCAGTAGGTAATGGCTCTAGTCCAGCGGTTGTCTCCAAATCGCATTACATGTCCAGCCCATCTGATTTTCGATGCCTTGGCAAACGAGACAGCATCCCTGATTCTGGAATAGCGATGGAGGTCAGAACTCCGATTCCTTCTCTCACTTGAGTGAGGCGTGATATTCCAAGCATAGCTCTTTCGATTCCTCTCTGGGAGACCCGAATAGCATTCTCATCCTGCTTTCATAGGGCCCAGGTCTCTGAGGCGTATGTTAATGCAGGGAGAACGGTGGAGTCAAAGAGATGTGCCCGGAGCCAGAGGTTCTTTGTCCTTTTTAGCTATTTCTTCGATGCCTTTGAAGGCATTCCATGCCGCTCTCTTCCTTCTGCACAGCTCAGGTTTTAGGTCGTTCATCATGTTGATTTCTCGACCTAGGTACACATAACTGCTGCATTCAGAGATGTTTGTTCCATTGAGAGTGAATGGGGCCTCTGGAACTAGTTCATTCTTCATGAACATAGTTTTCTTTAGATTCAGCTGTAGACCTATCTTTCCACATTCTCGGTCAAAGTCAGCCAGCATTTGTGCCGCTTGGCTAATGTTTGGTGTTATTAGAACGATGTCATCAGCAAAGCGGAGGTGGTGTATTTTCGACCATCTATCTTCACTCCCATTCCTTCCCATTCTAATTGTCGCATGATGTTCTTGAGGGTGGCGCTGAAGAGTTTTGGTGAAATGGTACCACCCTGTCGAACCCCTCTTTTCACATTAATGATCACTTCTTTGTAAAATGGTGAGATCCTGGTGGTGAATCTGTAATACAGCTCACGAAGGATCTTGATGTATTGGGTTTGAACACCCTGTTTGGCTAGGGCTTCGATGACTGCTTCAGTCTCCACAGAATCAAAGGCTTTCTGTAAATCAATGAACGTGAGACAGAGCGGCATCTTGTACTCCCTACAAACCTCAATGAGCTTGGTTACCGTGTGGATATGGTCGATTGTGTTGAATCCTTTCCGGAAGCCTGCTTGCTCGCATGGTTGTCCTTCATCTAGTGTTCTGCTAATCCTGTTCAGGATGACTCGTGTAAACAGCTTGTAGATGACAGACAACAGGCAGATGGGGCGATAGTTGCCGATGTCATGAATGTCTCCTCCCTTTTGAACAGTAGAACTGTTCTGCTGGTTTTCCATTGGGAGGGCACCTTGCATTCAGACAGGTAGCTGAGCTAGTGTATTGATGAGTACTGACGGCAGATTCTTCAGGTGTTCGGGTCTGACTTTGTCTGGGCCTGGTGCTGTTCCCTTCTTTACTGATGAGATGGCATGTCAGATTTCAGTAGGGAGAACGTTGGGAATGACATATCCATTCTGTGGAATTTGGTATGTGGGCAGGTGGATGTGGCTATCAAAGAGTTTTTTGGAACTATGCCCAACTTGTGAGTTTTCATCCATTCCCTGGCGGCTTCAGAGGTAGAAGAGAACTTCTGTCCTGATACTTTTGCGGACCCTTGTGGCTCTCCAACAACTAACAATTTATATAAACTAATTTTTACATAAACCATATATTAAGTATATTAAATATATAGTAACAAGATTTTGGGTTCTTAGGAAAGGATCAGGTGAATGTAATTTATCACTTTACTACTATATAAGAGACACAAGGTGGCTAAATACTTCCTTAGGAAACATTGAATGTTCCTTCTGAGATCACATGAACATCCATATGGATCTGAGGATAATAATAATAAATAATAGTAGCCTACATAATGCTATTTGTCCAGTGTTGTATGTACCTTGATCTGCTTTTACTCCTTTCATCTTTTAATCTGATGATGTAACTACTATCATAATATCCATCTCACAGATAAAAAAAAAAACAAACTTGAGGATGAAGAAGTTATCCAGCTTGAACAGAGAGGAACCTAATTTCAAACATAAGTAGTCTAAATCCAGAGGCTACATTTTTCGTATTATTCAGTACAAAAACAGATAAGACAGACACAATTCTTACTAATAATTAAAGGCATATTACTTAACAACTACAAGTTGAGCACAAGACTGTCTTTTCTTGGAATATTTATTATAATTTATGAATTATATTTATTATAATTTTATGAATTTAAACTGCATTAATTATTTTGTCTTCCCAAAGAATCAATGCAAACTCTTTAGTGTCATATAGATATTAAATAATATTGTGACTATTAATATAGGCAATTCTGAGAATTGGTATTAGAATGAAGAACTAATATAACAAGTACTGTTGCAGTACACTGTTGCCCAGAGCCTCTTAACCTTGTCTGGAGTTACCCCGCAGGCCATTTTGTAGATATAGGGGCAAGAAAACAGTTTGAATCTGTGACTTTATGTGACAGTGTATCTTACCATGTATTCTATGTTAGTGGGTATAAATATTTTCTCTCATGTTACCACAATTATCATGGGACTAGATAGATCTTACCAGTATATTTACTTGGCTACCTTGGATCTCTAAGTAATTAGATCAGAGAGAAATGCTGTTTGCCTCCAACAAGCAAGTGTGGCTCTCTAATATGTCTGAAGGCTAATATACAAAACAACTATGAAGTAAAAACAAGAATCTTGTGAAGGCTTGGGGAAATATATACCTGGCTGTAAAACATCCTTGGTGCAGATACATATCCTTTCCCCCTCTACATAGGACCTGCAGGGAAACTTCCCAGGCAAATCTTGAATGGCGTGATATTAACATTTCAGTGCTGCCAGGTGAGGTCCTGGGAGAAGTTACCTGGAGGGATTAACCCTAACTGCTTTCTGTTGATCTGGGACAGTCTGGGCTGAGAAGTTATAAAGCTGTACCCTTTTTGCTTTTTCACCTTTTGCCTTTTTTGTCCTTTTTGCCTTTTCTTCCTCTCTTCCACTCCCTTCTATTCCCTGTTGGGCCTTAACATGTGGTAGTGGCCATCTTGGCCAGGTACTCTAAACCTACATGTGACCAGGGCCCTGCTAGGAACCTATAGTCTGGGGTTTTGCAGAAACACACAAATACATACATTATACACTCTCATATGTACAAACACACACTAATAACCCTGTTGAAATGATAAACTTGGAAAATTTTAGCAACAAAAAGTTTGCATTTCTCTGCTTCAAATAAACTATTCTGGAATTTGATAATCTTCAAATTAATGTAGCAGATGACTGTGTATTTATATGAGTCAATTCATTGGTGTGAGTGTGTAGAGAGTAGAATGTGGTAACTTTGACTTCATCGTTAATGTGACAAATTACTTTTTATAATTTTATTTTTCTGCACATGCTCAACATATTTTATTTTTATTTATTTATTTTTAACTGTTGAATTTCTGGGATGTAACAGAGCATAATAGCACATCTTCATTAAATAATAGTTGAATGAATTCTGAGAGAATGAAGCTGGAGGGAATTACAGAAGAATCATTGTACCAGACACTAATACATAGAAAGAATCTGTGATATGTTTATATAAACTCTCACCTAATTTCTGCTTCTTGGCACATAATGTCTGCAAGGAAGGAGAAGTTCCATGAAGAACTAAGGTTCACCTTCCTCCTTTTATTTGTTTCTGCTCAGACAAAGGAAATGGTATCAAAGTCCAATTGTGAAAAGGAAATGTTTCCACCGGTCAGAATAGTACTTAAATTTTATGGTACTTGGGTGCAGCTTTTAAGAACCAATATAATTTGAACATGGAGTGACTTGCAGTTTTATTGCTATTTTAAACCATTTCAAAACTAAGGCTCTGATGTAAAGGTGACAAAATTTTCATACAGTCTAACTGTGAAATTGTAGGTCAGTCTTCTTTAGCAGATTATGTAAATTAAACCAGTTTTTTCTTTTCGACAGCATTGAAAGGCGGACATTTTTTAAAACAGAAACTATCCTTTCTTTGCTGCTTTTGGCAAATAATTGCATTATTATTATTCATTCTGAGAAGAGTAACTAGTTAATTACAGCATGTCACAATTATTTTATGTGAGCCAAGAATTTGTAAGGCTAGGACTGCGTGCATGCCTCTAGGTTTTTTGTGTTTTCTTTTCTTTTCTTCTTTTTTTTCCCAGCCTATCTCAGTCTTTTGACATTTTGACACTGCGATTACATAGATCTCTTTTCTTCTGGGCTAAAAGAAAAAGAACTAGCTCTACTTGAAAATAATAATTTTAGGGGTCACTATGTAGAAATACTACCTTCTGAAAAATTCCTCAAAGCTGACTAAAAACCTAAACCTCTGAATTATGAGAAAACAGTGAAGTTTTTATCATAAAAAAATCAAAAAGCTTGATGGAATGAAGTACTTAAATTATGGGAGCAAAAGTCAGTTGCTAGAACTACTCACTGATAATAGTAATGATCTGAATATTTTGGGACTCGATATTAGTTTAATTTCCTGCCTTTCAAAATAACTCCTTCCAAAGCTATTACACAATGAGTGAACATACCTTTCCCATGGATTTTGAACTGACTCATTCTCTGGCTCCAGATTATGATGGGGACACAAATGCAGCCAGGTAGCAGATTACTTATGATCTGGTTTGTGGTTTCCCTTTAATTTCACTCGATTTTCTTTCATCTATTAAACATGGCTATCATTCAATCCTCTCTCAAGGTCATTGATTTGGTGGTCATTCCAAATTTTGACAATAAAATATTTCTAAAAGCTTTAAGCAACCAACTACCCTGCAATGAGTTCAGTTTCGGTATTATTTTGAGCCATGACTGGTTTGTTTCTCTTGAGAATGTCTATCTGCGGGGTGTTTATGCAGATCCCTTCTGGCCTGACCAGTAAATGAGGTCAGAGTCACTGTCTGGCTCTCTGTCAGATGTAATGGATGAGCTGCATTATATTAATAACAGTCAAAACAGTGTAAACCTTTCATTCAAGAGTCTGGTGATACTTTAAGCCCATTTACTCATTAGCCCTCATGTCACTCCTTTTGATGGAACTTGATTAAAAGTATTTTTTCTGTAAAAAATCTATAATTCAGAAATGACTATGGATTGTGCAGGGGGAAGAGATAAGAGATATGAAAATGTTTTGAATACTTGAACTGTCTGTGTAGAGTGTGGAAAATAGCCATCAGGAGAAAGGCAGGTTTATAATAATAAACCTAACATCCCTGTGACTCAGGGGACACCTAAAATTTTGGCCAATATTTTTTCAGAGGGAGTAATATACTCCTGACTATGCTCAGGACTTACTGCTCACTCTGTGACAGGGTTCACTTTGGGAGATGCTTAGGGGACCATATGTGGTAGTGGGGGATGAACCAGGATCAGACACATGTAAGACAAGTGCCTAATCACTTGTTCTTATATCTATGGTCTCTAGCCAAAACATTTTTAACTAAAGAAGAGCATAGCTTTTTAGCTTTGAAAGCTAGAAGGAAAAAATGATACCCTGGTTCACATATTACTTAGGTCTGCATAAAGATTAGATTTATCTTATACATGGAAAAAGCTTAACTGCTATTTTAACAGTATTTCTGTAAGCCCAGAAGTTGACCTAGTATATGCAGGACTGGTGATTGACTCCACCAGGTTCCCTGGGGAGCTGAAGCTGGGACGCCCTCCCCCAACTCAATGCCCTCCAGCAAGGCCTGGGGGCCACCCAGAACTGTGACCAGCTGGGAAACAGCAAGAGGCAGAGGGCTGAGCTGCTGCCTACTTGGCCTGTGCTGGAATGATGAGGGATCCTGGAAGGAGGCAGGGTCGGGCTCACCCTGCCGCCTGGTCA
This sequence comes from Cryptotis parvus, assembly GCA_021461705.1. NCBI lineage: Eukaryota > Metazoa > Chordata > Mammalia > Eulipotyphla > Soricidae > Cryptotis > Cryptotis parvus. The sequence goes on from JAJIBD010026639.1 coordinate 136,173, forward strand.
GACCCCCAGACCCCCAGAGGCTCAGAACACTCATACATCACAACCACAGTCACTTTCTTTTTTTTTTTTTTTGGGTCACACCCGGCAATGCTCAGGGGTTTCTCCTGGCTCCGCACTCAGGAATCACTCCTGGCGGTGCTCGGGGGACCATATGGGATGCTGGGGATCGAACCCAGGCTGGCATGAGCCGGCCGCGTGCAAGGCAAATGCCCTACCCGCTGGGCTATCGCTCAGGCCCCATCCGCAGTCACTTTCAAGGTCCAGACTTCACAGTTCAGCAGAGCCACACCCAACAGAGTTTCAAGCCCAGGTATGCAGAACTGGGTGATTGAATCCACCAGGTTCCCTGGGGAGCTGAAGCTGGGGCGCCCTCCCCAACTCAGTGCCCTCTGGCAAGGCCCTGGTGAACCAGCCCAGAACTGTGACTGACTGAGACTGTACATGGGGGGTCCCATGAAACCCCCCAACCCCCACCTCCCGTAGTGCACAGGGACAGAGCGTTATCTCAAGACCTAGAATATTCATCTAACTTGTATCCCATCACATTTTCTAGAAACGAAGTGTGGGCATGAGGTATGGTGTGGGGGACCACCTCTGTAATTTCCTATACAGGGGACTCAAACGGCAAAATGGAGGTTTTAGGATGTCCATTAACTTTGTCTAACACCAGGTTCAGCTACCATATTAAGAGAATTAGCTCCAACAACCAATATAAAATGGATTATTCAGTGATTGAATAGGAAAAACTCAAATAGACATTGAGATAAATGTGAAATAAGTGTTGTCAGTAGCTGTAATGATGGTGTGTCTGGGATTGTCAGTAGAAAACCACTGCGTTCTCGAAACCCAGAAAGTTATTCCAAGGACAGAAACTGGACAGACTCCCACACATCTGCCGAGAACAAAAAAGAGGCATGACCTTATCATTACTGTTCCCTTATATGAGCTGTAAGGATCAACATAATTGATGCTGGCTAAGTGAGCAGGCATCGGGAGGGGTATGGAGGGTGGGAGGGAAATGCGGGTCTCTGGTGGTGGTGGGGGCACACTGGTGGTGGGATTGGTGCTGAATGATGAATCTTTCCAGCAACTGTATTGTGAAAAAAGTTTGTACTTTGCAAATCATGGTGTTTAAAATAAATCATTAAAAAAAAAGTTTATCTATTAGATGAAAAAAAATAACAACCTAGGACAATAGCCACTTGGTGTCTTCAGAGACTGAACTGAGAGAGCCTTTCCTTGCATGTTGAGAACACTTAAAAACTAGTACTACACATTGAGCAGTGCAGGACAGATGGATAAGGGGTGAGATGGGTGGACAATTCGAGGGAAAAAAGATTGATGACTTCCTACTGAAATACTGTCTGTAGAATAAAGGTAGCCATGGAAGATGATGGGTAAACAAATGTTATTTAACGTTTCTCATGTCCAACTGCTTTACAGTCTACCAGTTTACTAACTCCCCCATATTCAGTATAAATATGGATGTAACTCAAAATTATATGGATTAAATGAAATAATGTGCATAAAGAATTCAGCGTAGCAAGTTGTAAATAAATAATAATGGTGGTCTTCCTTGACTTTAGCTTAATGCTTTCCATCTAGGATACATATAAAATTTTCTATGTAATATGATTGAGCCCCAACTTAGAGAATTTTACTTAAAAGTTCTGGTTTAAGATCTAGTAATGATGATAGTTCAAAACGTTTCAGGTGATTCTGATGTATAACTGTGGTGTGCTGCAATTACAGTAGGCAATTTTCTGACCCTCTGAGGTTATCAAGGTATTCCTCTAAATTTTCCAATGGCTATTAGGTTGACCATGAGAAATTATAATGGCCAAATGTCTGGAGTTGGGTCTGGAAATCACATTTCAAGCAACTTACTGAGCTCTTTCTAAGGCAAACGAGACATTTCAACTACTGGATCTCTGGCTTCAGTTATATTATTTGTCTCAAAACATTTCATTATAAAGAGTTTAATACTATTATCCTTAATATACATGATTCAGCCACTCATATGTATGGAAAGATTTCTGTCTACCTGCTATACCCACTTGGTGGGAGGTCAATGGGATAGGTGTTTAAATGTATGTACTCAAAAACAATATCTAGGGTGGAGCAGTCAGTTGAACTGACTTACCAGTACAAATGAGACATAAAGAGAATAAACTGTGGAGGGACACTTCTATGCCAGGCATTTAGCTCTTACTTCTCATGAACCGTATTCATGAGATGGGAATAATAAGGAAGACACAAAATTACTTTAAAATATTAGCGGATATCTATCAATTGGCCCAGATCCAAATATTTTGAACTTCTGCATATTCCCCCATCATCCTGGTGATATGAATCTCCTGATTGACAACTCCAGGGTCTCTTTGGAACTGATGGTGGATTCCCCCGCTCTGTCTTTTCCTAGCAGCATCCATGTCTTACCACTGCCATAGCAATGAACTAGGCTTCACTTCTCCTGAGCCACTTGCCTCCCCTACCTTCCAGCTCTACTCAAAATTTCACACTTGTTGCAGGACACCAAAAGCCTAAAAGCCTCTGCATCTGCCTTGGATTGCCTCCTGCAGATCACTTTGTAGATAGGGGGTAGTTTAAATTTGGCAGTTTATCTGACCATATATTCTGTACTGGCTGGTATAAATATTCTCTCATGCTACCTCAATCATCGTGGGACTAGCTAGATCTTACCAGCATATTTGCCTGACCACGTTGGATCTCTAAGTAATTAGACCAGAGAGAAATGCTGTTTGCCTCCAAGAAAGTATGCATGGCTCCCTGATAACTCAAAGGCAACTAAAATACAAACTACCGTGAAGTAGAGGAGACTCTTGTGAATGCTTGGAGAAATATTTAGTATAGTCTTTGGCATAGTCTTTGGTACAGAGACATGCATCTCAGAAACCCCTTCTCTCTACTCTATAAAGGCATTTCCAGGCAGATCTTGGCTCAAGACATTAGGTGAGGTGCTGGGAGAAATTACCTGAGGTCATTTGACCCTTCCTGAGAGGGGAAGTTACATTTAGCTTATAGCTCTTGCTAGGAGGAGGAGCTCCTAGCAGCTCCTCCAGCTCTCTAGTAGGCTTTGAATTAGCTCTACTAGGAGGCTTTGAATTAGCTCTGGGTCCTTTTAAACAGCCAGATGGTCTCCTGAAGTTGCTACATTTCTATAGAGCTATTTTCCTGTTTCCATCTTTAGATAGCCCATCCCAGAATGGGCCGGGCTGGGGATTTTGGATGGATTTCTAGCTATAAAATAATCTGAAAGAAGAAAGAAGCCCCTCTTTTGCCATTTTGGCTTTCCTTGGTATTTTGCTTCTCCGTCCTCTCCATTCTCTGTTGGGCCTCAACACGTGGTGGCAGCCATCTTGGCCTACACGTGGCTGGGGCCTAGCTGGGAACCCAGAGTCCAGAGGTTTTCCCTGCTCTTGGATTGTATATTGGAACCTGTGATAGTAAAGCCCCTTTAAAACTGCATCGGTTCCTGAGTTTTCATCTATTCCCTGCCGGCTCGGAGGTAGAAGGGAACTTCGCTTCCCAGCACTGTTGGGGACCCCCCAACAGTGTCCCCAACACACACTGTTCACATTTATACTTTCTATCACTGGGTGAAGACAGAGAGGAAGGAAGAGAGCAACTCCCAGCTTAATCCTTTTTGAGACTCCTGAAGGTTTCACTCTCAATACAGCAGAAATATGGCAAACCCATTATATTGTTAAGTTTCCCAGTAAGTTTTATGAGTAGAATCCCAGTAAATTTTATGAGTCAAAACAATAACACAGAGGGTGCAAGTAGCATCAACCATCTCTGTATACCCCTGGAGAATAACTATAGTGACACCACCTGAAGATTGCTTAATGAGCTCAAAGAAATATTGGCTAGAGACAGGCTGGGGTGGAGGGTGGGGTGCAGAGGGAATCTGGGGCCATTGGTAGCAGGAAATGTATACTGGTAAAGGGATGAGAACTGGAACACTGTAGGACTGAAATCCAACCATGAAGAGCTTTGTAACTATGTATCTCATTGTGATTCATTAAAATATTTAAATAAAAATAAAGATACATTGCAAAGCATGAAAAAAAACCTGTAATATAACATGATAGAACTATATGGTAGGTGAGATAAAAAAAAACTCAATAGAATGTCTAAGCAACAGAATAACAGCAGTCAAAGAAAAAGACAGGAACTCCCAGATGAGATGAAGGGAACCTTTAGAGAACAAAAGATGGTGGAAAATATCTGAAAAGAATTGAGCAGTGTATTATGGGAAGAATTAAAGACTGAAAAAAGTATTGTAGGAGTCTCTGGAGAACTGGAAGGCAAATTTTATGATAACTAATAGATAAAGAAAGCATAGATAAGAATTTCTCAGATTTGGGAAATATAGGTGACCAAATAAGAGACCTTAAGGATACCAGCAAAAATAGACTCAATTAGGAAAACTCTGTGACAAATTTTTTCTCAAACTGACAAAGAGTTTGTCAGTTTGAAGACAGAAACAGAATATTGGAATCAATTCTCACATGCAAAGGAAAGCCCATAAAATTCACAGTAGACCTATCAAATTAGACTGTGTGCATCAGAAGATATTGGTACAAAAATTCAGTAAATCAACCCAATCAAGAATATTCTATCCAACTAAATTATCATTCAGATTTGGAATGATAAGGAGCAGTAGAGTCAGGCAATAATTTAGAGAATTCATAGCCTTGAAACCAAATCTGCAAGAAATATTAAAAGAACTACTTTAAAAAGCAAGACAAGCTTCTCAGCATTTAACAAAGACTATGGCATTTACTCACAGTGTTTATAGCCACCTCCTACTAGATTAAAAAAGTTCTTTTTTCCTCCTGCCTTGCTGAAAGACTTTTATAAATTTTCAATAACAAATTAAATTTTCATTTCTATTGAATATTAAAAAAGAAGTGTTTTAATTCATATTTTCTTTTATGCTATCTTATATTTCATTATATTGTATGCTATCTTAAGTGTTTTAGTTCATTTTTTATGCTATCTTATATTTCATTATATTTTTGTGCTATCTTATTTTTCATTATAATGCTCATTGGCGAGAGGTATTAATTTAAGCTATGTAAATGAAGACAACCCCTTGGACTGGGATTAGAATAGGAATGTAGGGGTTTACTAAGGGCGACACAGAGACAAGGTGCAGAATCTTAATACCTGGCTGGTGGTGGGTGAAGTAGCTTGGTAGCGCACTACCATAATCATAAACACTATTTTAACCAAGTTACTTAGATGATAATTAACAATAAGGCTGAGGAGAGTCCCAAAAAAGATAAAAGGGCGAGTACACTTTAACAGTGGTCAGGGAATGGCCGGGGAGAATCACAGAAGCAGATGACACCTGAGTCCTGGAGGGGCCGTCTATAAATCAGTCGGTTCAGAATAAACTCTTTCCATTAAAAGTAGCAGAATCTAGAGAGATTGTGAAGAGTCTCAATTCCAGACCAAAGAATCCTGAAAGCTCTTTGAGCACAGGGTGATGAGAAGGTCAACATGATGAAAGGAGTGCTTTAGAAGATTAAGATAGCAGAGGCAAGCAGGCCAGGAAACAAGTGGCAAGTCCATTGCTGTAAACCAGAGGGACCAGGAAGAAAAGGCCCAGGAGAGAGGCATTCATTCTAAGGAAGAAAAGGAAGAATCAATTAGGCTTAGCAGCTCAATACTTATGGTATATTACAGAAAAGGACTAAAGCAAAAGTGTCACCCACATGCCCTTCCTACTCAACACTTCTCTGCTTTTTCCCTGACCTGGGTTGTATTCCAAATTGGATATTTGTTAGAAGAGCAGCAGGGCTCAGGGAGGCAGCTGTGTGTGACACTCAGGAAAGCTTCACTTCTCATTTTTTTCTTTCTTTGTTAGTTTAATTTTGCTGCTACTGAGACAACGTAAAGAGGTTTCTATCAGGCTGGCGATGTCACGTAAACATCTTAACAATTTAAGGAGAATTTTTCCTAGTGTTAATGTCTACCCTTACTGGTACCAGGATTGATTTAAGGCCACCACAGTGGAGGCAGAGAGATTCATTTGCACTGCCTGAGTGAGCAAATAAGGCTCCCTCTAAAGCAGCGGAATGCTCCCACCATCTCCTCAGAATTATGATTTCCCTTAATGTAAGGCTTAATTTATGTATCATCTTCATGTATCATAGTGCATTTTCCATAGGATTACTTTTCCCTTTTTTTGAAGTTGCTACATTTTATATCTAAAAATAGCCAGACATCTTTTCTTTATATAAATTTTGAAAGTTTCTTAAAGCAAAAAAAAAAAAAAATTCAACAAAGCCAGGAAGCATGAAAACCCTAACATACAAAGTTGGAAGAGAAAAGATAATACAATAAAAGGATGAAAAAGAAAATCATCACAAATACTTGAAAGACTCAATTCCCACTCACTTCATTTTGTCAGGATTCTGTCTAGCATTCTAGCACTTTCCTTCTGGCCAAACAGCAACTCTTCCACACCCACATCAGCCAGCCAGTGGGGTGCTTTTATGTTTTATTTCACAAACTGGCCCACTGATATACTTTCATGTGACAAACAACTTCCAGGAGTAAATATGTGTGAAATCATTAGTCTGAATTTTCTATGATACTTCACTTGAACATCATTCTGTTTGGTTTGATCCATGAGTCAGGTGGTAAATTGCTAATTTTAAAATATTTGTCCATAATATCATATATGTGGTTTTAATTTGCTTGTTTAATTTGTGCTTGTATTCCTAAAAAATCTAGGCTAAGTACATGAAGAAGTATTATGATTTGATAAATTTCCTTTTTTAATAAAGATTTTTATTATTATTTTCCTTGAGATAAGCAGTTACAAAGTATTGCATGATTGAGTTTCAGTCATATAATGTTCCGACACCCATCCCTTCAACCAGTGCACACTTTCTACCACCAATGTCCCCAACTTCCCTCCCTCTATTCCCCATCCGCAGTCTGCCTCTACAGCAGACACTTGGATACTTTTCTACTCTCTCTCTATTTCTCTCTCTCTCTCTCTCTCTCACTCTGCTCTTTTGGTCATTATGGTTTGCAGTACAGGTACTGTGAGATTATCATCTATATCCCTTTATGATTTGGCAGATTTCCTATAATGTCAAAATAACACCCACCATGCTTTCCTTTATTCGTTGCTTCATAAGTTGTTAAAAAAAATAAGCTGTGAGGTCATATAGGTAAAAAGTGAATTGAGGGTTGTTGCATAGCAACAAAAATGCCAAAGCTTTCCAATTAAGTTTTTATAAAAAACAAGGTGAGATTTGTATGCTTGTAACATTTCTTTACAGAATAAATTTTTAGTGTTTTTATAACTTTTTTACCATAATTCTCCCACAAACTTTATGCTCTCAAATAGAATAGAAAAACAAAACATTGATTAAATTATGCTGGCATGAGCTAATTCCATTAATAATGAAAACTTTTTTCAAATGGTCTCCCTGTAAGATTACGCCATACTTAATTTCATACTTCTTAATTTGAGCTTTTTTAAATTTGCTTAAAATAACTTTCAACAAATATTATAGCAACTTTTTCCCTATTTCCTTATTTGAATCATAAAAATAAGATAAAAATATTCACAGGGATGTCATACTCCAACCCTGGAATGAGAATGTAGACACTGTGTTTAAGGAAGAAAGATGCTGTGAATCATTATGTCATATTTCTTAAACAAATCAAAATCAAACATAGTAAGATTTATTTTTCAGCACTCCATAACACCCCGTGCACTGCTGGGAGTAAGCCCTGAGCATCCAGGAGAAAACCCTGAGCATAGCCAGGTGTGACCTTAAAATAAGAAACAAACAATAATAACAAGAAACTAAGTATAGATACAGGTGTGTTAGTCTGTAAGTATAAAAATACAATTAAAATAAAATAATAGACAAAAAATAAAAAATTTGCAGAAAAACGATACATTTACCAAGCTTGATAATTACTTTTTTGCATTTAGAACTGGATAATTTAATTTTAGATTTTTGTAAATGAAAAAAAAAAAGTAAATGTGAATGGAGAAATTCCAGTGGAATAAAAAGTTTCTGTGTAAATTCAAAGACTGAGTTTATGTCTGTGTAAAATTGACTTTTAAGCAGTTTATTAGATGAAGGAAACCATCTTTTATATCTTCTCATCTTATTTGCTCACCCACTAAAATGTTAAACTCACAAACACATGGTGACACTTTGGCTTAGAGGCTCAAACCAATGTTCTTCATCAACTTTCCACAGAATTGTCAGTGAGTTTTGACCACAATGACACAAGGTTGTATGGCTGAGTAGTTGGCCACCAATAGTTGAGAGTGATCCTGAAACTCTTGCGATGAAAGAATCTAAACAGAAATGTTTGAACATTTGCCTTTGAAACAAAACTATTTCAAAATTTCTTAAAATTATTAAGCTTCACATGGCAAAGAGAGAGTATGTGTGTATTGTGTGTATGAGAGAGAGAGAGAGAGAGAGAGAGAGGTGCCTCCTTCCTACAAACTCCAGAGTGGAGGGATTCTCTTGTTAATAGTTGGGAGGGCTATTATTACTACTTATCATCCCTCTTTATCTCCTTCCTCCCTCTTCCTTCCTTCCTTCTTCCTAGAAGACCTCACCCACACCCCAGATATACACAAACTTCTCTCTCTTTCCCTTGGCACATGCACTTTGATTTATCACAGATCTCACCATAAGTATAGCTGGGCACCTATATTTGACCATGTACTGGGCAAAATTCAAGATAGTCAAAAGGGCTGAAAAAACACTTGATGACAGATTTCACAGTGAAATTATATATATATTATATATAATTATATATATAATATATAATATATTTTCACATAGAAATATATCAATTATATATAGATTGGATTTTATATATATATATATCTCAATTGTATTACTTGTCTTCCCATTGTTCTTCGATTTGCTCGAGTGGGCACCAGTAACGTCACCATGTATTCTGTCACATGCTAGTGTAGCTCCAGGAACATGCAGAGCCTCAAACCATTCCTTCAGGTCATGGGAATGAAGCCTATAACTGATACTGTTTTTTGGCATATCAAATATGACATGGGTAGCTTGCCAGGCTCTGCTGTGTGGGTGGGATACTAATAGGCTCTCATCTCATGCATTTATTGATGAGACTAAGAAAGATGGTCTTTTCTGCTGGGTGGAGTTCTGACTAGCTGTGGAGTCTGGATGTTGAAAATGGCAGCCCTCAGGGTTGGGGGGTTACTCTGGCTTCTTGTGAGGCTCTGCTGGGATGGCGTGCCAGGGCTAGACCCGCCTTCCATCCTGGGCACCTCATGATCAGCTGCACAGGGGAGTGCAGGTGGCAGCTCACCTCATGTATCTGAGTCTCTGGATAAGGCATACCTGGGCTTGAAATAGACCTTGCTGTAGGGTGGAACTCTGAGGAGCAGGGCTTGTGATCCACTTTTCTGCTGGGTGGAGCTCTGATGAGCTGTGGAGTCTGGATGTGAAAATATAGATATATATGTATATATATATGTAATCGTACCAATTTATAAATATATATAAATTATATATACATATATAAAATTTATATATATAATATATTGCCATTAAATAGTGTCAAAAGAATTGGGCATTGGTGTCATGAACAAAATGTTTTGACAGCTTGAAGGAGCAATAAGGACTTTTAAATGGAGAGCCTAGAAGGCTTCACAAAGAATGTGACACTTGAACAAGAAGTTTGAGGAGTAATGTTTCAACAGGTTGTTTCCGTGGAGACTTTTAGTATGAGAACTTACTTCAAAGTCTATTATCTCTCTCCTGTGGTCAAAGATATACTACATATGAACTAAAATACTTTTTTCCCCATTTTTCCCTAAAAGTTCATCTTAGAGAGGAGACTATATGAATCTTGATTGGGATTCAGTTTAAGGGCATTTAACAGTTTTACCAGGTCTTTGGAAAAATATGGAAGCAGAATTAGGTGTTCACAATTAGGTTTTGAAGTTTTCACTGTCCAGTTGCAGAATGTCTGGTTAAAGAATGGGAAAGGACAAATTGGCATGATCTAATAATGTTGTTATAACCAGCTTTCAAATTCAGACACTTCGTTTTTCCACATTATTACTAACTGTTTCTGTTTTCAGCACATCCACACTTCCTATTGTCTAATAGTCTCTGAAGCTTCATTTCTGCCTCTACTTATTTAGGTTGGCATTCTTTCCTCCCTGACCATGCAGGGTAGTTTATTGCAGATAGTTAACTACACACACACACACACACACACACACACACAATGTTTCAATGAATGGAATAACTGATGACCTAAATTTTTTCAAAATGTCCTTAGTTGTTGCAGGACACCTAAAAGCCTAGGTCTCTGCATCTGCCCTGGATTGCCTCCTGCATGTCACTTCATAGATAGGGGGTAGTCTGAATGTGGCAGTCTTATCTGACCATGTATTCTGTACTGGCTGGTATAAATATTCTCTCATGCTACCACAATCATCGTGGGACTAACTAGATCTTACCAGCATATTTGCCTGGCCACGTAGGATCCCTAAGTAATTAGACCAGAGAGAAATGCTGTTTGCCTCCAAGAAAGCAAGCATGGCTCCCTGATATACTCAAAGGTAACCAAAATACAAAACTACAATGAAATAGAAGAGACTTGTGAAGGCTTGGAGAAATATTTAACTGGCATTAGTATTAATCTTTGGTACAGAGACATGCCATCTCAGAACCCCCTTCTCTACCCTATAAAGGCATTTCCAGGCAGATCTTGTCTCAAAACATTAGTATATAAAAGGGCCTAGGTGAGGTGCTGGGAGAGATTACCTGAGGACATTTGACCGTCCCTGCTTTCCATAAGAGTGGGAGGCTTCCTCTCTCACATGGCTTCTTTTTGGTCTCTCTTTTTGTGAACTCGCACGCTTCTTGGGAGTTTTGTCTTTGCCTCCCCTTTACAGGGCCTTTACATGTGGTGGCCGCCATCTTGGGCTACACGTGGCTGGGGTTCTAGCCTGTAATCCTAAGCAATGGGCTTTTCCTTTTGCTGATTTGTATGCCTGAACCTGTGATAAGTAAACCCTTTTAAAACTGCATCGGATTCCTGAGTTTTCATCCATTCCTCTCCGGCTTTGAGGTAGAAGGGAACTGGCTTCCCGGCACTATTGGGGACCCCGGCGGAGCTCCCTGACACTTAGTGTCCTTCCAATCAATGAATTAGTGATTGCTAACTGTGCAGAACTCCAACTTTTACATCTGAAGGTGCTTCTGTCCTAGGGTGACTGAAAAATTCTCTTCTAAATTGCATGCACTTCCATTACACATAGTGCCATGTGCTAGTAGCCTATCCTGTGTCACATACGCCCACAATTTGGGGGAAAGAACAATGATCATGGACCTTGTAATTAGGACCTCAGTACATTATTTGTCCTTAATAAATGCCCATCAAATCAATTTTACATTTGTGTTAAAATTCAACTCTGAAAATAGTGTTAAAAAATACTGACTTATTTGTAAAATGATGACTTCTAGCTCATATCAATATATACCTCAAGAAATTCTTAAGGATATAAGGGAAAAACAAAAAGTTAATTTTATGAGCAACTTGCTATGTAATAGATTGTGTTGTGTCTTATGCTATTGGAGAATTAATTTTTCATTTTTATTGAATTAAATTGATCTAGTTCATTTCAGACTTATCATCAAATGTTATTGGTTTTCCATGAGTTGATCAATTACAAATAAGTTTGACTCAATATAAATGAATTAATAATTTGTCAAACAAATATGACCTGATACTTAGTAAATGTTTTTCCCAAATGACAGAAAAAAAGATTAAATCAATCTTTCTTAACTCAACATTTCAGTTTTTTTCACTTATTTTTAAGTAGTAAATAGCACATGCATTCTGGTGTAAAGGTATTTGGCATTGTCTTCATGATTTTAATATATTAAAGTATCTTTTTGCCTTTAAAATTCAGAACCTAGTAGTTGATTTATTAATCTTCCAGAAGTATTAAGTTATTATAAAATTTTTTTCTTATCCTGATGACTAATGCTTAAAAAAGCATATGTTTCATTACTAGCCCTTATTTTATTTTTATCTTTACCTTTCTCAATTTCTTTATTGCTCTCCGAAAATTTAATTAGGGGATGGAGTGATAATACAGTGGGGATGGTGTTTACCTTGCAAATGGCAAACCCAGGTTTGATCACTGCCTTCCCAAATGGCCCCTGAGCACTGCCAAAAATGATTCCTGAATGCATAGCTAGGAATAAATCCTGAACATTGCATTAGGTTTGACCCAATAAGCAAAAACAAAATAAAATAAATATTTATAAAAGAGAAGTCTAAGTACTTAAGAAAATTTCTTTTCTTCCTTTTTTTTAAATCACCTAGCAGAGAAGCCTATTATTTAGAACATGGAAAGATTCAAATGTATAATAATAATGTAGAAAAAATTATACATTTTCTATAAGTATGATATGTGTCTTATGTTTATATGCAGGTCAAAAAAAATGAGAGATTAATTTACTTGCATTTTCACAGTAAAAACAACTCAACTTGTCGATTTTTGATAAATATATAGAGCAATATGCATAAAGACACATTGAATTCTTTTTGTTATAATGATTCTAAATTTCTAATGTATTTTTTTAATTCTAAAATTATAATGTAATTTTAAAGCTGTTTTTTTTGCTAATGCTACTATTCCTTTTATTCTAATTAAAATGTCTACATTTCTATTCTTAATTATGGCTGTGCAAAATAACCCCGCCATAGGGTTTATCATAGAAAAATTTTTTAATCTATATAACCAAATGTGTACTTGTTTTCTTCAGACATAGTAAGTGGCCACTACATGAACACAACATGGTATTTAAATGGTATTTAAAAAATTATTATGACACCGTGAGATATGAGGGCCTCCATTTTCCACATCTGGACTCCCTCTCATCAGAACTCCACCCAGCAGACCAGCCTATCACAGCCCAGCTCACCGAGATCCACCCTGCAGCAGTCTTTTTTTAAATCTGGCTCAGGTATGCTGATTCAGAGACTCATGGACATGGGGCAGAGCTGCTACTGGCTCTCCCTGTGCCCAGCCACTCACGGGGCACCCAGGTGGGATGGCTGATTCTAGCCCTGGCCTGCCACCCCAGCAGAGCCTTGCAACAAGCCAGACGCCACCCCCACCCCACTCCATGAGGGCCTCCATTTTCCACATCCGGACTTCCCCCTCACCAGAACTCCACCCAGCAGACCAGTATCACAGCCCGGCTCATTGAGATTCACCCTGCAGCAGTATTTTTTCAAATCCGGCTCAGGTATGCTGATTCAGAGACTCATGGACATGGGGCAGAGCTACGACTGGCTCTCCCTGTGCCCAGCCACTCACTGGGTGCCCAGATGGGATGGCTGGTTCTAGCCCTGGCCCACCACCCCAGCAGAGCCTTGCAATAAGCGAGACGCCACCCCCCACACACACACACTCCATGAGGGCCTCCATTTTCCACATCCAGACTTCCCTCTCGTCAGAACTCAATCCAGCAGACAAGCCTATCACAGCCCGGCAGTTCATCAATAAATGCTGGATTTAGATATGACTACAAGAGTATGCCACCCGCACGGCAGAGTCTGGGAAGCTACCCGTGTCGTATTTGATATGCCAAATACCAATAACAATTTTAGACCTCATTCCCATGACGTGATTGAATGGTTTGAGGCTCTTTATGTTCCTGGAGCAAGCAGATGCCCTTGGACTCTACTAGCATGAGGCAGGACATATGGAAATGTTACTGGTGCCCGCTCTAGCCAATTGATGATGAATGGAAATACAGTTAATTTTTGGGTTTCAGTCATACAGTGTTCCAGCACCCATCCCTCCACCAGTGCCCATTTCCTACCACCATGTTCCCAATTCCCCCCCCCCCTCCCCAGCCTGCCTCTAATGCAGGTTCATTATCTCTTCTCTCTCTCTCTTTCTCTCTCTTTTTCTCTCTTCTCTTGCACACTGAATTGCAATACATACATTTAGCGGTTATCATGTATATCTTTTTGCCTGTATTCAGTACTCAAATCTAAGCTGGTATTCAACCTAAATGGCATTTTGATTTAGATCTAAAAAAGAAACATCATTTTTATAAAATCAGTAAACCTTTTACTATAACAAAGACAAGAATTAATCATAATGTATTACCTGAAACTCGGCAATATTTACATATGGAGATGTTACTGGTGCCCGCTCGAGCAAATCGATGATGAATAGGAAGACAGTGATACAGTGATACAGTGATACAAACTTTTGTAACTATATGCTATATACACTATATTTTAGGAATTGATTTACTTTTACTCATGCTATTTAACCATTTTAAAAAGTTGCCAATATTGGAATAAAAACAGATCTGTGGACCTATGGAATAGAATTGAGTGTCCTGACACCCAACCTCAAACACATGATCATTTAATCTTTGATAAAGGTGCAAAGGGTCCAAAAAAATGGAGTAAGGAAAGCCTCTTCAACAAGTGGTGCTGGGAAAACTGGGCAGAGACATGTAAAAAAATGAATTTGGACCTGTGTCTAACACCATGCACAAAAATCAGATCAAAATGGATTAAAGATCTCAATATCAGACCTCAGTCCATAAAGTACATTGAAGAAAATATAGGAAAAAACCCTCCATGACATTGAAGCTAAAAGCATCTTCAAAGGTGAAACATCACTAACAAACAACTAGAAGAAAAGATAAACATATGGGACTACATGAAACTAAAAAGTTTCTGCACCTCAAAAGAAACAGTGGTTAAGATACAAGGACAGTCCACAGAATAGGAAAGAATATTCACCCAATACCCATTTGATAGGGGGTTAATATCCAGGATATATCTGGCACTGGTAGAATTTTACAAGAAGAAAAACAAACAACCCCATCAAAAAACGGGGAGAAGAACTGAATAGAAACTTCAACAAGGAAGAAATTCGAATGGCCAGAAAACATATGAAAAACTGCTCATCATCACTAATCATCAGAGAGATGTAAATCAAAACAACAATAAGATATCATTTTACACCACAGAAACTGGCACACATTCAAAAGAGCAAGAACAACAAGTGCTGGTGTGGATGTGTGAAAAGGGGACACTTATCCATTGTGGTGAGAATGCTGGCTGGTACAGCCTTTCTGGAAAACAGTATGGACATTGCTCTAAAGACTAGAAATTGAACTCCCATTTGACCCAGACAAACCACTCCTGGGAATATACCCTGGGAAGCCAAAAATATGCAGCAGAAACACCATTCCTACTTTTATGTTCATACCAGCATTATGCACAATAGCCAGAATCTGGAAACAACCAGAGTGCCCGAGAATCGATGACTGGATATAGAAGCTTTGGTACATCTACACAATGAAATACTATGCAGCTGTTAGGAAAAATGAAGTTATGAAATTTGCTCTCACTGTGCCTAGCCGCTCATGAGGTGCCTGGGAAGAATGGCAGGTTCTAGCCCTGGCCTGCCACCCCAGCAGAGCCTCACAGCAAGCCAGACGACCCCCCCCCACTCCATGAGGACCTCCATTTTCCACGTCCATAATTCCCAGCGTCAGAACTCCACCCAGCAGACCAGCCTATCACAGCCCGGCTTGCGTGGTTCATGAGTAAATGCTGGATTTTGAGATGACTACAATAGTATGCTACCCGCACAGCAGAGCCTGGCCAGCTACCCGTGTCATATTCGATATGCCAGATATCAGTAACAATTATAGACCTCATTCCCATGACCTGATAGAATGGTTTGAGGCTTTTTTATGTTCCTGGAGCTAGCAGGTGCCCTTGGGCTCTACTTGCATGAGACAGGTCATATGGAGATGTTACTGGTGCCCGCTTGAGCAAATCGATGATGAACGGAAAGACAGTAATACAGTGATACAGTGATGAAATTTGCCTGTAAATGGATGGACATGGAGAAGATCATGTTGAGTGAAATTAGTCAGAATGAGAGAGACAGATATAGAATGACTGCATTTATTTGCATGACAAAAATATATATGTACATATTATGATACCAATATCCAAGGTCAAGTGAAACATATCAGAAGGTCTTGTCAAAGGTGAAAATTATCACAAACTTGTGGGAGTCAGAGGCTAGGTTAGACATAAAAATGGAACAGTGTGCTAACAATTGTCGAAAATACTAATACTAACCTAGAACTGAAGCATTAAATACAGGCAAAAGATACACATGATAACCCTTTAATATATGTTCTGTAATCCACAATCTGGAAGGGAAGGAAAAGAGAAAGAGATAGAGAGAAAGGGAAAGAAATAAAGAACCTGCCATGGAGGCGGGCTGGGGGAGGGGGCAGGGGGACGTTGGTGGTGGGGAGATGGGCACTGATGGGGGGATGGTAGCTGGAATGCTGTATGACCAAAATCCAAATATGAACATCTTTGTAAATGTATATCTCACAGTGATATAATAAAATACTTAAAATATTCCCAATATTCTTTTTTAAGAAAGTAAAATTATAACCTCTGAACTCAACCCTATTTCTTAGTTCACACATCACCTTTCAAATGAGCACATCACACATCACCTATAAAACTCTGAGCAATATTGCATAGCTGACATATAAATATCAAAACACATACATATTACATTGAAATCAGTCAGTATATAATTAAAATTTTAGAAATTGGATGTTAATGTTTATTTCTAGGTAGCGTGAATTCTATATATTTTTCATTTGCAACAGGTGTACTGAGATTTGACATTTGTCAAATACATGCAGGGACTTTGTATGAGATTATTACTAGCATGTATCAATAGAGCCAAAATTAACAAATTATACAGAATTCATAGAATAATTACTCAAATGTATTAAAGTAGGTTTCTCTTAAAAAATGAGCTTCACTTTAAAACTCCAGAAGCAGATATAATTCAATATTTTTACCTATGAAAATGGGAGGGGGACTGGAGCGATAGCCCAGTGGGTAGGGCGTTGGCCTTGCACGCGGCCGGCCCATGCTGGCCTGGGTCTCGATCCCGGCATCCCATATGGTCCCCTGAGCAACGCCAGGAGTAATTCCTGAGTGCAGAGCCAGGAGTAACCCCTGAGCATCGCCGGGTGTGACCCAAAAAACTAAAATAAATAAATAAATAATGGGAAGGTATTATTTATCTTTATATTCACACTTAGAGATCAACCAATCTTGACTCATAGTTCGCCAAAAACTTGCATATATTATTAAAATAACAAGGAACAGAAAAAATTAATAAAAGTGTCGACAAATAAACATTCTTCTTTAAAATAGAATAAAAACACCCTAGAGGACAAAAAGCATAATTAAGATACCAAACTTGATGGAATAAAAAAAATAGCTAAAGATGAATGCATATATACTTTACAAAACTCCATGAAAATGAAAAAGCCTTTGAAAAGTCTTCTTGTATTTCTTGGCCTCCCCAGGGAGAAGTTTTTGAAATGCAAATGGGATGGATCAATCATTCCCTTGCTCAAAATATAGGCAAGGTTTCCCACTGACCTTCAAACCAATTCTAGGTTTCTCATCACAGTTTATAAGGCCTTATATGATCTAGCCCTTTGGGTCCTCTCAGGTTTCGTTTCTTATCAATCTTTGCCATCCTTCCCTTACCCCAGCAACACTAGACTATTTATTGCTCCCTGGACACACCACGCATCCTTTAGCCAACATGATTTTTCACTTGCTGTTCCCTCTGCCTGGTTTGTGTTTACATAGATATTTGTAGAACTTAAATATGACCCATTCAGAGAGAACTTCCTGACTACTCTATCAAGGTGAGAACACATCCAACTTGAATCCTGAGATATTTTGTACTTGGTATTCTTTTTTTTTTTTTTTTTTTCTTTTTTGGGTCACACCTGGCAATGTTCAGGGGTTTCTCCTGGCTCTGCGCTCAGGAATTACTCCTGGCAGTGCTCAGGGGACCATATCGGATGCCGGGATCAAACCCAGGCCGGCACAGGCTGGCCGTGTGCAAGGCAAATTCCTACCTGCTGGACTATTGCTCCAGCCCCTGTACTTGGTGTTTTCAATGGTCTGTTTTACCCTCTTCATACAAGCTATGTAAAAACTCTGATTTTTCTCTGTTCACTATAGGTCTGAAAACAATATCTTGCACATAATAAGTACTCACTAAACATTTGTTAAGTAAAATAAATGAATATACCTCTAACAAAAACAAATTTTATATTTTAGTGATCTAGTAAAATATGTAGATAAAAACAAAAATCTAGATTCAAATTATATGTGAATTATATTAATGCACATAATTTTGTTTTTAAAATCAAGAATACAGGGGCTGGAGAGATTATAGAGTAGTTAGGGGTCTTGGTTTGCACAGTCAATCTGGGTTGAATCCATGGCATACCATATGGTCTCCCTAGCCCATCAGAGGTGATTTCTGAGTGCAGAGCCATGAGTTACCTTTGAGCCCTGCTGAGTGTGGCCAGACACCATTGCCCCCAAAATGAATAATATAGAAAAAAACATTTCTGTATTTTTTAATTTGAAATAAATATTTATGATTTTTTGTTTTAATGCTTATCTCTAGTGGATGTTCAACAAATATTTGTATAGTAACTGGAGTGAGAGTACCCACAAAGTTACTAGACACTTTGGTATTTAATTTAAAAGGGAAAAATATCCAAGTTAGGTGGACAAAATTATTTTGAACTTGATTCTAAAATTTATCTCTCATGAATCATTCTCCATAAAACAATATATGTGATAAAGAAGCCTATAATTTAATAGCAGTAGGGCTGGAACGATTGCACAGTATGTAGAACATTTGCCTTGCACGTGGCCGACCCAGGTTCGGTCCCCAGCCTCCTATATGGTCCCCTGAGCACTGCCAGGAGTAATTCCTGAGTGCAGAGCCAGGAGGAACCCCTGAGCATCGTTGGGTGTGACCCAAAAAAAGCAAAAAAAAATAATAGCAGTACGATATCTGCAGTGTATACAATTAGCATTCTAATTGTTTAAGACTTTAAAATGAGCCATTCCCCTGCTTTGGTGCTATGAGGAACATATTCAATGCCAGGACTGAATTCAGGGTCAAATGCACTTTATTACTCGTGTTATAACCCCAACTACTAGTCTCTTAATTATGGTTACATGTACATTTTGGACATTGAAACGAAAAAATACATATTTTCAATCCCTTGTTTCAATATTGACATATAAAATCATTTCGATTCTACATTTGCCCGAAAATTCTTCCACTGTTGCAGGACACCTAAAAGCCTAGGCCTCTGCATCTGCCCTGGATTACCTCCCTGCAGGTCACTTCATAGATAGGGGGATAGTCTGAATGTGACAGTCATATCTGACCATGTATTCTGTACTGGCTGTTATAAATATTCTCTCGTGCTACCACAATCATCGTGGGACTAACTAGATCTTACCAGCATATTTGCCTGGCCACATAGGATCCCTAAGTAATTAGACCAGAGAGAAATGCTGTTTGCTTCCAAGCAAACAAGCATGGCTCTCTGATATACTCAAAGGCAACTAAAATACAAAACTACAATGAAGTAGAAGAGACTTGTGAAGGCTTGGAGAAATATTTAACTGGCATTAGTATTAGTCTTTGGTACAGAGACATACCATCTCAGAACCTCCTTCTCTACCCTATAAAGGCATTTCCAGGCAGATCTTGGCTCAAAACATTAGCATATAAAAGGGCCTAGGTGAGGTGCAGGGAGGGATTACCTAAGGGCATTTGACAGTCCCTGCTTTCCATAACAGTGGGAGGGAGGTCTGAGTTGCAGGGGGTATAATACTAGCCTGCTTCCCTCTCTCTCACGCTTCTTTTTGGGCTATCTCTTTGTGAGCTCTCACCCTTCTTGGGAGTTTTGTCTTTTCTCCTTTTACGGGGCCTTAACACGTGGTGGCCACCATCTTGGCCTACACGTGTCTGGGGTTCTAGCCTGGAATCCTAAGCACAGGGTTTTTCCTATTGCTGACTTGTATGCCTGAAACTGTGATAAGCAAACCCTTTTAAAACTACATCAGATTCCTGAGTCTTCATCCATTCCCGCTGGCTTCGGAGGTAGAAGGGAACTTGCTTCCCGGCACTGTTGGGGACCCCAGCAGAGCTCCCGACATTCCACTGAAAAAGAACTCAACCAGCTTTTTTTTTCTTTCAATAATTATTTAATTTGAACCAACTTTTGTTATTACATCCCTAAGATCATTTACCCTTCAAAGAGTAAGTATTCACTGCAGAGGTAGAAAATGATTTGATGATTACTGTCTGCCGCATGTCTTTGCCAGCCAAGCAGTTCTTCATCTTTATGGAATTCAGTGTGTGTCTAATTTAAATAACTTGATCATCTGATCATTTTGATTTGACTTCCAATTATACTTGTATCAACAGATCTATTTTATTATAAAGATGCTGCACCAGCTACTTAAAAGTGAATAAACTTGGACCTGTATTGCTGGAAAGGCTGTTTGTAGGCATAAAACATCAGATGACAAAAGGAGAAAAATGTAGAGCAATTATTTGTCTGTAGGTGTAAATTACTTGGTGGAAAAAGGACAAAAATGCAACTACTGCTAAATGTTAAAGTGGAATTAGATAGACAGCAAAAAAGTTTGGTAAAAAATTTTACTTGAGAGAGAGAGAGAGAGAGAGAGAGAGAAGAAAAGTGTCTGATCTAGACACAGGTGGGTAGGGGAGAGAGAGAGAAACCAGGGACATTGATGGTTGGAAATGTACATTGCTGAAAGGTCTGATGTCACAAAATTACATGACTGAAACCCATTCATAGATAACTTTGCATCTATGTATCTCACTGTCTTCAATGAAAACAATACCATTTTACAGGACACTGCATTTATTTTGACTATGGTTATAGAGAGTATGTTTGACAGTAAATGTGATTAATAAGGAAAAAATATAAAGCAGAGAATACCTCAGTTAACCAAACTTCTTAGGCAACAGGTTTCTCTATTCTGCTACATATGTTGTGCCAGAAATGACAACTACCTAAAGTTGTTAGGTAGTTAATATTAAGGATTGCACTACATGGTGCTGTATGGAATTTTATTTTCAAAATTGATTTATTAAAAATGAAAGTAAAATTTATAGCTGTGACTTGTCAGACACAGATACACCAGGCAGAGCAGCTCTCTCCGTTGTACTCCCTGCACTCCACTGACCACGTCAGGGACGGAGAGCTACTTCCGGCTCAAATCCACCATCCCAAGAGAGCCTCAGAGAAACTAGAAGAACCCCCACACCATGCTGGCAGCGATTTTCATCATCCACACTCCACAGCCTCGTCAGAACTCCACCCAAGAAAGTAAGCCTTCTCAGCCTGGCTTGTCAAGGATTCAGCCTACAGAGATCCACTGTTCAGAGACTCACCCTTCAGAGGAAAGTATTTCAAGCCCAGGAATGCTTGAACCACAGACACATATTAACCAGGCAGAGCAGCTACCAGCTCTAAGCTACCAGATCTCTGCTTCATGGACGCACATTTAATCTCCAAATTACCAAGAATATTCTACACCCATCCCCCAAGAGAGCCCTGCAAGCAACTGAGAGTTAACCGCCCCAAAGCAGAGCCTGTCCAATGTATATTTGATATGACAAAACCAGTAATAACAATGTCTATTTCTCCGACCCTAAAAGAGCCCTTAATATGGCAGCACTAAGAAGGATGAACAAGGAGTGGCTGATAAAATCTCAGTGCCAAACTAGGCTGCTAAAATGAAGGACTAAAATGACTGTCTGTACTTTCAATGTATATATGCTGGCATTGGAAGCATATATTGAGGACCTGATGGTATAAGCGCAAAAGATCAAGAACGACACCATTGTTCTGACTGGGATGAGGAGGCGTCAATCGCATCACACCATTTTTGACACTGGAGAAGAATTGTTCCTTGGAACATGCGACAAAAAAGGAGTCAGTGCTGTCAATGTCCTTGTCAACACGAACCTGGCCATGAGCATTGATTTGTTTGAATGCCTAACAAACCAGATAGGAAGATTACACTTGAAGAGATGTGGCCCACTGCCAGCAGTTTCTGTCTTTGTTGTCTCTGCACCAACATCCACATACAAGGAAAAGAAATTAAAAAAATTCTACGTGGAACTGGAGGAGTTTTATAAAGAAGAACACACCTTCTACAAGATCATAGTTGTTAATTTTAATGCCAAGGACTGAGAAGGTCTGCCGAAGAACTCCACATCAGGACCCATGGCCTACAGCGGAACGAACAAGGTGAGAGGCTATCTGAGTTCATCATGTCCACCAAGACCATTCATGAGAACTCACAGTTCCAGAAGGCTGAATCAAAACATTGGATATGGGAATCTCCTGGTGGACAGTTCCACAATGAAATTGATCACATCATATTCAATCAATGGTTTTGCCTGACCAATGTAACGCTGTCGTACCAAAATTCCAAACTGGTTCAGATCACCGTCTCCTTTGTGCAAAATTCTGCTTCATGCAATGGGGAGAAAAGGGCTGCAAAGTTTTAGAAAAGAACTCCCAGAATGGCCAACAACAGGGAACTCTTTGGCAACATTGCGGCAAAATGGGAAGATGCCATCTTATGACATCGATGAAGAATACAACCGACTGGTTCAGCACCTCCATGATTGTGTGAAGAAGGCCGAGAGAGAGAAAGACACAAGAGGATGCCTGTCTTCAAAAACTCTCGAGCTCATTTGCAAACTTGGCAAGGTGCAAGCCTCAGGCAACCAAATGCTAATGTTCATGCTCACAAAGCAGTGTAGAGAAGTGATAAAGGGCGACCTCAAAGAGAGAAGAGCAGCAATACTGGAAGATGCATTAACATCGCCTCACATAACATCTCCATACCTATTGTTGCATGCTAGTGTAGCCCAAGGTCATCTGCTCACTCCAGGAACATAAAGAGCCTCAAACCATTCATAATCAGGTCATGGGAATGAGGTCTATAATTATTACTGGTATTTGGCATATCAAATATGACATGGGTAGCTTGCCAGGCTCTGCCGCCTGGATTAAAAAAGTTAAAATAAAATTCTCTGATAGTATCTAGAATGTCATTCAACCATTTAATGTCCTCTGTCAACAACAGTATTTCAATGACAAGTCACTTGATCACTTGATCACTTGACATCCCATTATTCATCTATTTGCTCAAGTGGGGAGCAGTAACATTTCCATTTGACCCTATCATGTGCGAGTGTAGCCCAATCGCATCTGCTTGCTTTAGGGATACAAAAAGCCTCAAATCATTTGAAAATGACTTGAAAAAGAAGTCTGACCATCTTGTAGGTGGGCAGCCACATTATCTTTTTGATGTTTCATCAGAAGATCCAGTGGTAACATCAAGGATCCAGTTTTAACAGCACTAGTCCAGCAGTGATCTCGAAATCACATTACATGACCAGCTCTCTGATTTTTGGTGCCTTGGCAAACGAGACAGCAACCCTGACTTTGGAACAGCAATTGAGGTTGGAACTCCAGATTCCTTCTGTTACTTGAGCGAGGAGTGATATTCCAAGCATAGCTCTTTTGATTCCTCTTTAGGAGACTCGCATAGCATTCTCATTCTGCTTTTTGTAAGACTCTGAGGCATATGTTAATGCAGGGAGAATGGTGGAGTCAAAGAGATGTGCCCTGGAGGTGGAGGTTTTTTGTCCTTTTAGTCATTTATTTGATGCTTTTGAAGGCATTCCATGCAGCTCTCTTCCTCCTGCACAGCTCAGGTTTTAGGTGGTTCATCATGTTGACTTCTCGACCTAGGTACACATAACTGCTGCATTCAGAGATGCTTGTTCCATTGAGAGTGAATGGGGCCTCTGGAACTAGTTCATTTTTCATGAACAAAGTTTTGTTGAGATTCAGTTGTAGACATATCTTTCCACATTCTCAGTCGAGTTAGCCAGCATTTGTGCTGGTTGGCTAATGTTTGGTTTTATTACAACAATGTCGTCAGCGAAACATAGGTGGTTTAGTTGCTGACCATCTATCTTACTCCCATTCCTTCCCATTCTAATTGTCACATGATGTTCTCAAGGGTGGAGCTGAAGAGCATTGCAAAGCAGTGCAGAGAAGCAATAAAGGAAGACCTCAAAGAGAGAAGAGCAGAAATACTGGAAGATTCAGCAGAAGCTGGGAAAAGCATTCGCAATGCCTACCTGTCCGCCAACTATAAGACCCAGATGACTGCCCTCCAACATCCTGGTGGATCTATCACATCTTCTAGAAAGGCAATGGAGAAGATTATCCAGGACTTATACTCAGATCTCTGATAGCCTCGTCCACCTGCCTACATAACAAATTCTGCAGGATGGATATGTCATTCCCAGTGTTCTCCCTTCTGAAATCTGAAATGCCATTTCGTCGGTAAAGAAGGGAACAGTACTAGGCCCAGACAAAGTCAGACCTGAACACCTGAAGATTTTGCCTTCAGTACTCATCAATACACTGGCTTGGCTCTTCACACACTACCTGTCTGAATGCAAGGTGCCCTCCCACTGGAAAACCAGCAGAGGGCAGTTCGACTGTTCAAGAAGGGGAGACATCCATGACATTGGCAACTATCTCCCCATCTGCCTGTTGTCTGCCATCTACAAGCTGTTCACTCGAGTCATCCGATTGGCAGAACATTAGATGAAGGACAACCATGTGAGCAAGCTGGCTTCCGAAAAGGATTCAGCACAATCCACCATATCCACACAGTGCAACGCTCATTGAGGTTTGTAGGGAGTTCAAGATGTCGCTCTGTCTCATGTTCATTGATTTAAAGAAAGCCTTTGATTCTGTGGAGACTGAAGCAGTCATTGAAGCCCTAGCCAAACAGTGCGGTCAAACCCAATACATCAAGATCATTCGTAAGCTGTTTACAGATTCATCACAAGGATCTCACCATTCTACAAGGAAGTGGGCATTGATGTCAAAAAAGTGGTTTGGCAGGGTGATACCATACTATTTCACTAAAGACAAGTGACACAAGTGATTTTTTTTTCTTTTTTGGGTCACACCCGGCTATGCTCAGGGATTACTCCTGGCTATGCACTCAGAAACTACTCCTGGCGGTGCTCGGGGACCATATGGGATGCCGGGGATCAAACCTGGGCTGGCATGGGCCAGCTGCGTGCAAGGCAACGCCCTACCCTCTGGGCTATCGCTCCGGCCCAGATACAAGTGATTTTTAATACAGGATGTTAAGTACTAACAGTGGGTTTACTGTGCCAAATCTGAACTTTTTTCACTTGGCTACATATACTGCAATATGTACACCCTTTTGAGAGAATTTATGATTAAAGATAGAAACTGTGATTAAACATAGAATGAAGTATATTTTTCATCAAGCGCGTCATTGTCCTTAGATATTATTTTTCAAATAATAGAAAGCATGAGTGTGGTCAATATATCTTTAACGAATCTTAGCTATTATTTTTCCTGAACAATAATATATATGCAGAGAACAATGGTAATCACTTAATAAGTCTTGACATACTTGAACAAAACAAGTATGCATAATTTAGAAGACAACTCCTCTGTATAAAAGGTACACACCATTTTAGATGGCATCATATTTAGAAAAGTGGACCCAGAGTTGTCGGGGTGCTTGAGAGACTAAGATTCAGCCTCTTTTTCTTGAAGCATAATGCCAATGTCACAAAATGTTGCTGCTGTTCTACTATATCATAACACTACGTCATAGTTCAAGCAATTTCTTTTCAGCCTACCTAAGAGTGTTGTATGTTTGCTGTCACAAATAATAAAAAGTTTTATGGGATGAAACACTTAAAATAAATGTTGGCTAGATATAAGGCATGTACAGAGATGAAACAATATATTCATAGCATGCCATAAGTCACATGGGGTGATATATATGTTTCATCCTGTAATTTATAAAGACTGCTTTGAATGGAAAAAAGGTAGCATCAGATTTTGGAGTGATTGCCACATTATAAGAAAGAATCTGCACATGAACTAAAGATGATAATCCCTTGATTTTGAACCTATTGAACTCTGTTAGAGATTTTTTTAAAAAAATATTTTTTTTAGAAATGTACAACTCATCACCTGGCAAGTAACTGAATAGATGATACTCATTTTCTACTCCAAATTGCCAATTTAGTGGTAACTTGGTAAATTGATCTAAATTGTAACTTGATTTTCTTACGAATTTATTGATTTATCTAAGTTTTATGAATCACCAGGTGATAGATATTACAAATCAGTTCATGATTGGGTTTCAATATCCATTCCTCCACCAGTGCACATTTCCCAATACCAATGTGCCCCATTTCCCTCCCACCCCACCCCAACATCCTGCCTCTATAGCATGCTTGTCTCTGTCTCTGTCTCTCTGTCTCTGTCTCTCTCTCCTTTCTCCTTTTGTACAATTGATTTGCAACACAGACACTGAAGGATTATCATATATGACCCTTTACCTACTTTCAATATTCAATTCTAGTGTAGTGTTATTATTCCAACTATTATTGTCAAGCTGGTCCTTTTATTTATCTTACCTACCCTCGGTTCCCCAAACACATGTGGTAGATTCCAAACAGTGACACATCCTTACCAATTTATAATTAAATCATACTGGTCAAAGATCACATACACAAAACCTTGACTATGTCAACCCCAACTTTAGTAAATATTTGCATAAAGTACTTAATCAATGAACTCATATTATTTTTATTGCTATGCCTATTCAACTAAAACATTACTGAGAATACTATTACTCATGACCAGAGATTCTGTGACAAAATTTTGAAAGAAAAAATATACATAAGCTTCTAAAAAGTCCATTGAACAGACAGATATTCTCCCTCGTGTTCTTTTTACTAGCTAGTTGTTTAAAGATTAGTGAAAATATGTCTTTTCGTATTTCAGTCAAAAGATGAAATTCAGAGTCCAAAAGGTACTTTCATCAACTGGTAGGACAAAAAAGTAAATTACGTATTTCTGACCATTATCAAATATTACATCTGCTAATGATATAACATAAGAAACATGCAGAAAGTTCACGAGAACTTACAAAGACATACGTTTAGCCTTCTTATTCATTCACTCCTTTACTGGACAGCTTTGTGTTGAATACCTAAAACAAGGTATGTCATACCTAAAACAAGGTATGAAAGAGAAGAAAGAATTCCAGAGTCCTATTTTAGAAACACAGGCAAATATGAGAGATTGGTTGAGCTTGGTTTTGTGGTGTGACAGGCTTTCCAGAGGAACCATACAATTAGGACTCATGAGCATAGAAGTCAGGGACAAATCTTCAAGACAGAGAGAAAAGTTTGTGTGTAAGTGCAGCAGCATGAACATGGAATCCATGAATCCATAAACATGGGACCTTGAAGGGTGCTGTACTGAAGAAAGCCGGGTTGAAGAAAGCTGAAGTGGTGGGTGAGGCAAGATCTTCACTAGAACCCATGAGCTCGGTGACAGTGAATTTTACTGTGAAGGCACAGAGATATTTGAAGAATGGAAGCAGAAAGGTGACAGGTATAAGAGGAAAGGTCCGGAGAGCTGAAATTGTAAACATTTTCTTTGAGACATCAGCGCAAAGGCCATGGGTCAATACAGAGGGAAACACGGAGATTTTCAGGACCTTTAGGAAGATTTCTGTACAGATGACCTCTCTGCTCTTTCACTGTTGTGAGCACTTATTCCTTGTTTTCTTCACACCTTTGTGACTGCTGTTGCAGCCTGTTTAGGTTTCTCAATTTGGTATTCTTCCATCTTAGGCTAATTTTCCCATTTTTATTTCTTTACAATCTTCTAGGCAATCTATTCTGTCACAGTTGACAAGTGAAATTTATCTTTTCATCCCAGAATCCACTAGAATGCAGTTGTCTACTTGCCATAACCACTTGGATGTCTCATAGGTACCATAAAGAAATATTAACAGGTTAGCCCTTGCTCTTTCATACGAAATCTGCTTCTACTTCAGTTTCCCCATTTTAGCACTTGTTATGACCATAATCCAATGGTCAAGCCAAAGGAAAAAAAATAAGTTGGTCAATATTTCTCACCTCTCACTTCAATCTTTCACTGAATCTACTGTTCTCTTTCCTTTCCATTTCCTAAAGCCACAGGTTAACCTCATATTTTAAGTGGGAACAAATAACTGGAAAAAGGAATGTGTTAGGGAGAGGAGAAATTTGTACTATTTGGTTCCAAGGAGTGCAAATTCTATTAAAGTCTGTAAATAAGAGAGGCAAACCTAGGCAAAATAGGAAATTTTGGGTTCTGTGAGCTTTGGACTTCTATTCTCCATTAAAAATATTATTTCTAATTGGTAAAGTGAATTTGGATAACCATAAACAATTCTACACGGCTATAACTGCTAGACATTTTTTGTTCATAAAAATGTTAAAGTGGTTTATCATTTTCCCTTCACTTTTAGTTTATCCATATTGTATGTAATTTCCTTTTATCCTTCCACATTAAGATGCCATCAATATTTACTTCCTGATTCTAGTTCCTTTGCATTTTTTGCAAACTTTTTTATCTATTCACACTCATTTTATCTTAATTTTATATATTGTCTTTTCCCTGTTACCCTATTTTATTAAACCATTATTTAAAAGGAAAGTTGATAGAATTTGTCCCCTTGAATTGACATCCTGCAGCCAGTCGGAGAATGGCTGGAAATGGTGATACATATATCTTTTCTATTCCCCCTTCATTCTCCCTCTTTGGTCCTTTCCGCTAAAGTCCCCTGATGATCACAGTGTGACTTTGTTATAATATATTTTCATGTATAAAGAGTACATCAGGAATTGATACATTTCAAAGTAACATCTGAAAAATAGGGGAAAGTATAATTTTCTTCATGAATTTACACAAAAGTTTTTAGTCAAATTGCAGGTGCTTTTCTATGTAGAAAAATTACTTTGATATACTCCTGAAGTTGTCAGGATATGTAAGCTCTTATTCCTAATTCACTGCACTTATGTTATAAAATCAATTTCTTCTAATCACAATACTAGCAATATCTTACATAATATTGACTCTCCTTAACACACATTCGTCCCACATCTACTGTGCTGATGATGTTTATTTTAAGGCAGACTTCCCTGAAAATAATTGTCTGGAAGGGAAAATCTGTGAAAATTGTTATGCTAATATTTATTGTATTATAATTATGCTACATATAAAATGGAAATAAATATCTAGTAACTTGTATTATTTTACTTTTCACTTTATAGATGGTTACTAGTACTATCCCAGATTACTATGTTGAATGAGTTCTTTGTTACATTAATGATTACCTGCCAACTATTTGATTTCAGTAAAAGAAGAACATGAGCTATAGTGGATAGTGCTGTTTTTTCACTTGTATTATTCGAATTTTTAAAGCATAAAATATGTTCATAAATTATTGAATATATCTTTACCAGAATCATTATTCTGAATGATTCTGAATGATTCCATTCATTCCATTCTGAATGAATGAAGGTACTAGGTACCTTCCATTCATTTATATATTATATAGAATGTTCTTCGTCAGTTCACAGAACTCTTGAATATATAAATAAATGGCAACCCTGGTCTGACATTGTCTAAGCAACTTAAATAACAAAAATTACATACACATTGCATATCAGGAACCAAACTTTGACAATTCTGAGCTTAAGGAAGGAAAAGATAATGCTACCTTAATGGGTGCATGTTTAGAAAATATGATGCTATTATAAAAATAGTAACAGAGTTGCTACCTTCCTCTGAAATGAGGATTTTAACATGTCAAAATATTGAATTTATAAAAATTGTCTATTTTTAAAATTCAAAGCTCTTGTACTTTGCATTAAGGTTTTTTTTTATGATAGCATATCTACTTTAATGTTGCCGAATAAATGACCCTGAAAATTTCCTGGTTGGTAATTCAATTGGACAGTTAATATTAATTTTAAAAAGTTCATGCATAGAAGCTATGCACACAATGATCAGAATTACATTGAGAATTAATTGAGAAATCTTTTTTATGTTACAAATAATTTAAAAGGCCTTCGAATATCAAATACCATAATTTGAAGAAACAGTGTAATTACACTATTTTCTCACATAATGTGTTCCCTCTTAGAGATGTATCTGAGCAGATACATACTAAAATCGTTTTTTACTAAACTTCTGGAAACTATTCAGTTAGTAGCTTTGCAAATACCTCTCTTAAAATATAAAATAATAACTGTGTAAGTCTTTTATCTCCATATCCATCCTTCACAAAAAAGTTTGATTTGCTCTTTGCCCACTGGTCTATGATCCTATTATGACAAAATGAATGAATCAAGAGCATATAAGAGACACATTCTGTACATATTCATTCTGAAGGAAATGTTATGAAGCATTATACTTCACATATAGGGACTTGCATACATATGAAAATAGTCATATTTCTTCAGGGGAATTTCATTTTAAGGTTTCAATTCAATCAAAATACTATTACTTCATGGAAATCTGGGAAGAATGTCATGATTCTTAGATGTTGGAACATTTCAGCATGACTGAGAACTCTGCTTAAAATGCCGAATATGTATTTGTTTTTAATTTTGGAGTGCAAATGGGTGTCAGAATCAGAATTTAGTAAGATGATAATATTTCATATTGTGTGGGCTCAACAATTTCTCTAAAATATCAAGAAAATAAAAAAGAGCTTAAAAATGCATTAGCCCATATCTGTACTGGTAGAGTTATTTTAAAAATGTTTTATATTAAGTGCTACTATTAATGGCTTCACATCTAATCTAATTCGAGACCTTGAAGACCGTCTCTAGTTTACATTCCATTAAAAAGTTTTTAATAAGATTTCAACAAAAATAATAATAAAAGCATTCCATTTCACCTTTGCTTTTCCTTAACAATTCAGAGTATCAATTATAACATAACCTTCATTTGACTTGCAACCATCCCTGTGCACTCAACAGCATGTGGAATTGTATGCTAATTCTTTAAGGGCAAAATAAATGTCTCATTTTAATTGATAACTTTGTTCTATTTTAAAATGAACTTTCAAATGTTAAATGGTAAATCCCATCCACTAAATAGTACACTTTAACCACTTGCTTTCCTATTTTGTGATCATTTAGAATAGTTAAAAAATAACAATTAAAATCATAAGAATGCATATTCTTCATCCATATCTTATAGAAAGACCTTTCAAACATGGGTATTTCTTTCTTCACTGGTACTATTATGATCTACAGAGTTCCTTAATCAACTACCTTTAATTTTCCAAGTCATTTTCTTAGGAGGATTGGTCACATAAAGCAGAATGAATAGGTTCATTTCAGCCCGATGTAATAGTCAAAAAGTTTTTTTGATCATTCTTTGCTATGTGAAAATGTGGAAATTTAATAAAAATTTAAAAAGGATAAAATTTGAGGATACAAAATATGTGAGGATAAAGGACAAGTTGAAGAATAAAATAGATGAAACATTTTTGGTAACCAGAGAAATATTGCTTATCAAAGTTGACGCAGCAGATCTTATCTTATTGATCAGCCAGCAAATAAAGGATAATATGGGATAATTCACCTTTCATAATATTGGCTCTCAAAGTCTGGTCTGCAAAGATTAAGTGAGGGTCTCTTGGCAATCTGCCCCAAAAGGGTAATGAAGGAACAGAAAATTCCCCTTCCAATAGCTTAGTTAGTCCCAAGGGAAGCAACAGTACAAGTGAGATGCAGAGATTTCAGGTTGATTATCAAAGAGAGTTAATATAAATTGATGAATATAATCATATCATGAATGATAATTTTGTTAATTAGACTTACTAGGGATAAAATAAAAAACAAATATGTTAATTTTAATACTAGTGAACATCCTGAACCTTTAGAATCTAATTAAAAACAGCTATTATTTTATCTCTCAAGTCATCACATAGTAATATTTCAAAATACCAATTTTTTCCTGGGGTCATGCTAGAGCCCCAGGCCTCGGCAGAAGGTGGAACTACAACAACATGAAGTACAAGCAGAAGCGGAAGTAAGCGGACATTTTGAACTCTTACACTGGCCTGTCTCTGCCTCAGGTATTCTCCCAGGGGTGTGCAGCTGGCCGGGCGGGCACCTGAGGTCGTGGTAGAGCCCCAGGCCTCAGCAGAAGGTGGAACTACAACCCGCAGAAGTCTGAGCGGAAACGGAAGTAAACAGACATTTTGAACTCTCACACCAGCCTGTCTTTGCACACCTCCCTGGGGTGTGCGGCTGGCCAGGTGACAGGCCGCTCACATGGCCGCTTATTAATACAAAAACTAGGAAATTCAACACCAAGGGAAGGTAATACCCTCAAGAAAAAAGAAACAGTACACTAGAGGAATCTATCCCTGAACACCACAACACCATGGGGAAACAACGCAGATCCCCAGCTCGAAGAACAGATTAAGGAATCAACCCTGAAGACTCAAAAAAAAATGCAGATGTGCATGATCTCTCTGACAAAGAATTTAGAGAAGAAATTGGTAGGATGTCTAAGAAGCTCAACAGAAAAATGGAGCAGTTGTCTAATAAAATACAGGAGAACATAAACGAAGCAGTTGAAAGGGCAGTCAATAAATTACGGAAGTAAATGAGAGCAGAAATGAGAACCATGCAAATAGAAATACCATTGCTTAAAAACTCAGTAGATGAAATGAAAAACACAATAGAGGCTCTCAATAGTAGGATGACAGCAGCAGAAGAGAGAATCAGTGAGACTGAAGATGAGCTTCATAAAGCACTCAGAGAACTACATAAGATGGAAAAAAGACAGGAAAATGGATCAGCAACAGAATAGAGAACAATGAGATAAAGCCAGGCAGAACAACATAAGAATCATCGGCGTCCCAGAGGGACGGGAAAGTAACCCCAAGGAAATTAAAACAGTTAAAAACATCCTGGCTGAAAAGTTCCTCAAATTAAAGGACGAAGGCATCCAGATCCAAGAAGCCCAAGGCGTACCAGCAAGAAGAGACCCCAATAGAAAGACCCCAAGACACATCCTAGTCAAAGTAATGGATGCCATAGACAGAGATATAATTCTTCAGGCAGCAAGATCAAAGAAGGAAATCGTATACAAAGGAGCATCCATTCGACTTTCAGCAGACTTCTCAGAAGACACCCTATAAGCCAGAAGGCAGTGGTGGGACATAGTAAGAAAACTCAATAAAATGAAGGCCTCAGCAAGAATTCTTTATTCAGCTAAACTCTCACTCAGATTTGAAGGACAGTTATACAACTTCTTGGATAAACAACAGCTTAGGAACTTTGTAAAATCAAAACCAACCTTAAAAAGAAGAACTGAAAGATCTACTATAAGACGAGACATAACCCAAAAGAACAACCAACCTATATAGAAAGATGGCACAAAATCCCATGACAATAATCTCTCTCAATGTCAATGGTCTAAATGCACCAGTTAAGAGACACAGAGTGGCAAAATGGATCAAAAAATTGAATCCGACATTCTGATCCCTTCAAGAAACACACCTGAACAATCAGAGCAAAGACAGGCTCAAAATAAAAGGCTGGAAACTTCACTCTAACAACCCAACCAAAAGGCTGGGGTAGCCATATTGGTATCCGACAACATAGACTTCAGGCTGAAGAAGGTCAGAAGGGACAGTGAAGGTCACTTCTTAATAGTCAAGGGATGCATATCAGGGAAGAAATCACACTATTAAACATATATGCACCCAATGAGGGGTCAAAAAATACCTAAAACAACTATTAATAGACTTCAAAGAAGACATTGACAGCAACACAATTGTAGTTGGAGACTTCAACACTGCTCTATCAACCCGGATAGATCAAGAAGATTGAAACTTACCAAAGAAATACTGGCCCTAAAAGAAGAAATGGAAGAAAGAGCGCTGGTAGACATATACAGGGCATTTCATCACCAAAAGCCTGAATACACTTTCTTCTCCAGTGCACATGGAACATACTCCAAAATAGATCACATGCTGAGCCATAAATCATACCTCCATAAAATCAAGAAGATAGAAATTGTGCCAACTATTTTTTCAGACCATGATGCACTGAAAATAGAAGTTAATTGTACACAAAAACAGGAGACCAATACCAAGTACCTGGAAACTAAACAGCTCACTGCTGAACAACCAGCAAGTCATAAAAGAAATCAAAGAGGAAATCAAAAGATTCCTGGAAACAAATGAGGATGAAGACACGAATTACCAGAACTGCCCACTCTCACCACTTCTATTCAATATAGTACTGGAAGTACTTGCCATAGCAATCAGGGAAGAAAAAAGACATTAAGGGCATCCAGATAGGAAGGGAAGAAGCCAAGTTATCACTATTTGCAGATGACATGATATTATACCTGGAAAAACCGAACTCTCTACCAAGAGGCTCCTAGAAATAATACATTCCTATAGTAGAGTGGCAGGGTACAAAATCAATACCCAAAAGTCAATGGCCTTCCTGTATGCAAACAGCAAAAGAGAAGAAAGGGACATTAAAGAAACTGTCCCATTCACAATTGTGCCGCAGAAAATCAAATACCTAGGAATCAGTTTGACAAAGAATGTAAAGGATCTCTACAAAGAAAACTACAAAACGTTACTTCAGGAAATAAAAGAAGACCTGAGGAAATGGAGACACATTCCCTGCTCATGGATTGGAAGGATTAACATTATCAAAATGGTAATACTCCCTAGAGCTTTATACAGATTCAATGTGGTCCCTATAAAGACACCCATGATGTTCTTCAAAGAAATTGAACAAACACTCCTGAAATTTGTATGGAATAATAAACCCCCACGAATAGCTAAAGTAATCCTTGGGAAAAAGAAGATGGGAGGTATCACTTTCTCCAACCTCAAGCTCTACTACAGAGCAGTTGTCATTAAGACAGTGCGGTATTGGTATAGAGACAGATCCGTAGACCTATGTAATAGAACTGAGTATCCTGAAACTCACTCTCAAATATACAACCACTTCAATAAAGAATCAAAAAATATTAAAGTGGAGCAAAGAAAGCCTCTTCAACAAATGGTGCTGGGAAAACTGGGCAGCTACGTGTAAAAAATGAACTTAGACCTCCTTCTAACGCCATGCACAAAAGTCAGATCAAAAGGGATTATAGACCTCAACATCAGACATGAATCTATAAGGTACAATTTATAAGGTACATCGAAGAAAACAGGAGAAACGGCTCTACGACATCGAAACTAAAAGTATCTTTAAAGATGACACACCACTGACCAAGCAAATGGAAGCAAAGATAAACAATGGGATTATGTAAAATTGAAAAGCTTCTGCACCTCAAAAGAAACAGTGACCAAGATACAAAGACAATCCACAGAGTGGAATATACCCTAGAGATCGAAAAACACATAGCAGAAACACTATCTGTACTTCTTTATTCATCTCTGCGCTATTTACTATAGCTAGAATCTGGAAACAACCTAAATGCCCGAGAACAGAGGACTGGCTAAAGAAACTGTGGTTCATCTACACTATGGAATAATATGCATCTGTCAGAAAAGATGAAATTATGAAATTTACCTGCAAATGGATGGACATGGAGACTATCATGCTGAGTGAAATTAGTGAGAAGGAAAAGGACAGATATAGAATGACGGCATTCATTAATAGGATATAAATAGATACCAGTGTTTTACTAAAACTGGGAAATGGTAATGATAGATTAAAACTCACCATTGAATATACACAAAGAGACTTAAGTGATAAACTCTAAATATCTGCAGGAATAGCCACAATGTGTAAAGGAAGAGGGAGAGAGATGCAGAGACAGAGAGAGTAATAGAGAGAGAGAGGGAACTGGGGTACCTGCTATTGAGGCAGCCTGGGGGTGGGTGGGAGGGGGTGGGGTACATTGGTGGTGGTGGAAATGGGGCACTGTGGAGGGATGGGTGCTGGAGTACTGTATTACCAAGAACCAATTATGAACACCTTTGTAATTGTATGTCTCATGGTGGTATAATACCAACTTTATGGTAAACTTGGGATCCAATGGGGAATAAATAAATATAGGAAAACAGATCATTTTAAAGGATGATTATGATTTTAATGGGACTTCAGTGAAAAAAGAAATAATGATAATTTATAGTTACTATATTAGTCTCTATGGATCATAACATGTTGTGTTATGATGAAAATGCTGTGTTTGTTTTGACATACACCAGGAACAATGTGATATATAGCCACACTGAAATATGCAAAAAGATTTCAAAGGAGTGGGACCAGTGACAGATGTGGGAAGATTTAGGAGATTTTGAAATCTCAGCGACCTGCTAAAGAAACATGTCTTAAACAGAAAATGAAAACAATAAAGGAAATAAATAGATAGATAGATAAAGGAAATAAATAGATAGATAAATAAATATGAGATATAATTATCTCATATTTCAGTCTTTATAATTGTTTTTTGGAATTTATTTATGCTCAGGGACAATTTCTGGCTCTGCACTTAGAGATCACTCCTGGTTGGCTCAGGGTACAATATGGGGTCCTGAGACTTGAATCTGGGTTGACTATGTGCATGGCAAACTCCCTTCCCTCTGTATGAACTCTCTTACCCCTGAAAGTCACATTTTGAAAGAGTTTTAGCTTTTATAAATTTTTTGCAGATTTAAGTATTTTTATTATGTATATCTATGTAACATTGAAAGACCCTGTTATCAACCTTTAGTTCTAGTTGTTTTTTTTTAAATACTTTATTATACCACCGTGAGATTACAAAGATTTTCATGTTTGGGTTTCAGTCGTACAGTGTTCCAGCACCCATCCCCCAACCAGTGCCCATTTCCCACCACCAGTGTCCCCAATTCCTCCCGCTCCCTTAGCCTGCCTCTATGGCAGGATCATTTTTTAAAAAATTAAATATTTTATTATACCACTGTGAGATATACAATTACAACATTGTTCATGTTAAAAGGTTTTGGTCACATAGTGTTCCAGCACCCCATCCTGCACCAGTGCCCATTTCCCACCACAAATGTCCTCAATTCCCTCCCCTCCCATAGCCTGCCAAAATGGTAGATTCTTTATTTCTTTTCTCTCTCCCTCTCTCTCTTTTCCTTCCCTTACACATTGTGGGTTGCACTACATACACTTAGAGGCCATCATGTGTATTTTTTGCCTGTATTCAATGCTCAGTTAGTTCTAGTTGTTTTGTTAGTAGTTTTAAGCTTAATAACCAAACACAATAAACTAGGAGTTATTTCTCTTCTCCAAATCCGTAATCCTTTTCAGTGATGTTTTTATTTCCTTAGATTACCTGTATTTATTTAAGCATTTGTTGGAGGAAGATTTTGCATCTTTCATTTACTAAGGATAACCACAAGTTTAAAGTGATTAAAAAGCATGCTAAAGAGAGATTAATAATAAATAGCCTCCCCCTCTAAAATTATATGTATCAGGATTGCAGGAAGAAGGGAAACTTGGCATCAAACTATGACTGCTTGACCTATATATTGAGCAAAGTCAGCAATATCTTATGGAGGCTGGAGCCTTGCTCTTCGTCCAGAGTGTAGGGTGTTTGCCTTGCATGCGGCTGCACCTGGGTTTGATCCCTGGCATTGCATATGGTCTCCCGAGCACTGCCAAGAGTAATTACTGAGTGTAGAACCAGGAGTAACCCCTGAAAATTGCTAGGTGTGACTCAAAAGCAAAAAAAGAAAAGAAAAGAAAAAAAAACAGAAAAATGTCATATGGATGCATTAACTACTTATAAAGTACAATAGGTCCATACTTGTTTACTCATGATATAATTTTCACTGGATTCCCCACATATAGGAGAGTTTTCTACAGCAAATTTTCACATATACTGAATGTAACTATATTTATTGTTTTCTGCCTGTTTTGTGTTTACAGATTGCATTAAATAAGCACAAGATATATTAGTATTAAGCCAACACAATATTTTAATTTATATCATATATAAATTAAATGGATATTTTCCAAATGCTCCCCACATATATTACACTTTTGAATAACTGAGTATGCTACCTGCACGGCAGAGCCTCGCAAGTTACCCGTGTTGTATTTGATATGCCAAATACCAGTAACAATTATAGACCTTATTCAGGAATGGATTGAGGCTCTTTATGTTCCTGGAGCAAGCAGATGCCCTTGGGCTCTACTAGAATGAGACAGGACATATGGAGATGTTACTGGGGCCCACTAGAGCAAATGGATGATGAACGGGAAGACAGTGATAGTGATATTATATATATATATATATAATATTATATGTTTATATTATATCTCCTTTAAATTATATTATTATATCCCCTAAAATTTTGAGCAACCTTCATTATTATATTTTATTTTATTTTCCTAAATATAGTTGGTTCCTGCTATTTTTTAAGAATATAACAGAAAAGTTATAAAATTTAACAAATGAAGAATTCTTTCTTGTGTTAGTGTCACATTCCATAAAGTTGTGCCAGGCATGAGGGAGACACTGATAGTTTTCCTTTTATTTTTTAAAAATTTAATCATTGGTTTAAAATAATATGGAGTTTCAAGGATTTTGCTTCACAGTTTTCTGCATATATTGTTCTGCAGAATGCCTTCCACAAATTGTTAGTGCCATATTAGCACCCAGTGACATCTCTACTGCTTTCTCTTGCCCCACTCTGGTCCCTCTGGGGTTACCACTGTACGGGGGGTGGTGTTCCACACTCAAATGTATTCAGGGATCACTTCTGTCAGGGTTGGGGTGCTGGGGATTGAACTCCAGCCACCCACACACAAGGCAAACACCCTGCCTACTAACTCTGCCTCATTCCTCTACCCCACACCCACCTCCCACAAGCACACACACACACACACACACACACACACACACACACACTGTACTTTTCAACTAGTTTACGCATTAACATGCAAGCAAAGACATCTGTTAATTTTCTTAACTGTTTTCCTTTACTAATTTTACTTATGATAATCAACTTGAGATCTTATATTTCTTGAATGAAGTTTCTATCTTACTATTTTTTAATAGTGGTTCATATGAATTTAAAGTATTCCTATTGAGCTGTTGAATTATTAATAAGAAGATGATAAGGAATGTACAATGGGCAAGCATGCCGTTACTGGTTTGGTTGGTACCTAGTCACAGCCAACGGTGATCCAAAATGATGAATGAATGAATGGAAGCCTTTCATTATGATACAGTTTCTGTTGGAAACAAAAAGTACGCTGACTGGGTAGACACAGATAACATGACAGCTTTTAGCTGAGATAGTGGGGAAACTCTACTCCCATATGTCAGTCATAAAGGGTAGAACTATTTTCCTGTGTAATGAAAAGCAAAATCTCTGCTTCAGCATATAATCATGGGGTATGAGATGCAGTTCTTGTGGTTTCTATGGGAAAAGATCTGAAGATGTGCAGCGGTAATAGAAAAATCTGTCTGGGAGGAATATGTTGATTTTTGGCACCTGCGTTTTTTTTTTTTTTTTTTGGAGATTTACAGAGGCACAGATTCCCATCCCTTCCTTCCTATTTGGGTGTGGCTCTAGACTAAAAAGAAGCAGGATGTGGGCGGGGTGCTGGCTCCAGGGGCGGGGCGCACTGTTCAGAGGATCTGGAGAGCAACACTGTACAAGCCTTCTGTAGCTTTGTACAGAAAGCAAAAAAATACATCTTC
This sequence comes from Cryptotis parvus, assembly GCA_021461705.1. Classification (NCBI taxonomy): domain Eukaryota; kingdom Metazoa; phylum Chordata; class Mammalia; order Eulipotyphla; family Soricidae; genus Cryptotis; species Cryptotis parvus. The sequence continues at coordinate 175,835 of JAJIBD010026639.1, forward strand.
CACTGAACTATGTAACCATCACAATTATTTCTAAAGTGCATATTTAATTGTTGCTTGTTTTTTTTCAGGCATTCTTACCTAGAATGTGATCAGAACACAATGGCATTGTTTTGGTCAAAACAATTTGTGCCTTGCTGACATACTTTCAGATACTGATTATGCTAATGAGATTAATAAATAAATCAATAAGCATTGCTTGTGAACTCTTGCCTTCTCACCGCAAAGATCCTCCATATCTCTCACTTTTGTCCAATTCATAGCATCATAGATCTGAAAAAGTAAATATCACCCAGCTTCTGATCACACACCAGTGCTGTTGCTCTTTAAATTGTAGTAAATAGATCATCATGATGACAGCTTTCACTTCTCTGCCAGAACTTCCTTGGAATTACTGGTTAGGGAACGCTGTTCTGTTTGGGCCTGGGAGTTGAACAGAAAGCTGAAGTGTGAAGACAAAGGTGAAGGTAGCATACCCCTACAATGGCTCAGTGTGGGCACTTTGCTGCTGTAATAGATGACTGTGTGTCAATGCACATTAATATTTGATGTGCACCATCAGAATATCCTTTATGTGTGCTCCCACAATATAGTGAAGCGGCAAGGCTGCTCCACACAAGGTTTTATATAGCCACGTACAGAAGCTTTTACTTGGTGAAATTAGCACACATCCTGTTCTTACAATGTCAAAAGGGATGCTTCTGTTTTTATTGAGTAAACAGGCAGAGACTGGGACCAACCTATTTTTTTAAACAAAACAAAACAAAACTGTATTATCTTGAATGCCTAAGCAAGTCTGACAAAATAGTTTCTTTCTTTCTTTTTTAATGGCACACTGATGCATTTTGTATTCTGCTCCTTGGAAACAAAGACTTAGCTTCTGTCATTATAAAAGACCCTTGAAACAAATCTGGAAGTGAAAAGCTTATGTGTTGTGGGACAGAGCAATGAAGAAAATGGAAGCAAATGCTTAGATCTACAAAGGCTTCTGTTCATTTTTATTTTTCTTCTCTGAAAACTGAATACACGCTCTGGGAAGCATTATTTGCTTATACAATGCCTGATCACATGTGCAAACTATTAAAAGGGCGTAGCTCCCCTGCCATTTTGATGCAGTCCAAAATAAAAATGTAAATGCCAGTGGAACAGTTTCTCTAGATATGCTCCAGATGTCCTTTTACCATTATTTCTCTTCTTAAGGATGATAATTCGCCCATGACAATAACCTGAATCAGATATGTTAGCAGTCAGGAAGAACCCATGGTAGGAGAGAGGACAGCCCATGACAAGGGGCTAAAAGAAAAAATCATATATGTGATCCATGAAAATATAAGAATATGAAATCACAAAGACAATCACTCATAGGATCTTCAGCAGTGAGGAAAATATTAAGACCAGGTTTTGATATTGATTGCTTTTCCTAAAGTCCTCTCACCCGAATATAAATTAAACTTATACTACATCATTAATTTATCACTCATCCCATGAACATGCATTCAAAGTTTGCTTTATATTCTATATACTCTAAAAAAAGTTAAAATATGGAGTGACCCGTTGGAGAGAAGGTTATCAAATAAGTATAGAGTTCAGGAGAGAAAAGAACATGTGAAAAGTGTAAATTCTATGAAATGCAGTAGATAGTATCTCACAGGGCTCTTAGTGCACCTGCCTTGGGCTACTTTGGATTATGTGCTCTGGTTCCTCCCAGTTGCATTTGGGGATAATGCCATTTACGCCCCTGAGAAATCACTTTCCTTGAGGGTGGACCTAGTAGCTCTCCTATGATCCTGAAAATGTGATAGGGATAACTTCATGGGCAGGAGACCTGTACAGACACACAGACACACACACAGACACACACACAGACACACACAAAGACACAGGCACACACACAACACACACAGAAGGTCCTGCATTGATATCACGATCACGATCACGATCTTCCCGTTAATCATCTATTTGCTAGAGCGGGCACCAGTAATATCTCCATATGTCCTGTCTCATGCCAGTAGAGCAAAGGGCATCGGCTTGCTACAGGAACATAAAGAGCCTCAAACCATTATATTAGGTCATGGGAATGACCTAATATAATTGTTACTGGCATTTGGCATGTCAAATACAACACGAGCAGCTTGCTAGGCTTGCCATGTGGGAGGCATATTATTTAAACACCTCCAAATAAAACATTTATTGATGAACCGCGCGCGCAAGTGGCCCCCGAGCCGGGCTGTGATGGGCTGGTCGGCTGGGTGGAGTTCTGAAGAGAGGGAAGTCCGGATGTGGAAAATGGCGGCACCCATGGAGTGGGTGGGGGGGTCGTCTGGCCTGTTGTGAGGTTCTGCCGGGGTGGTGGGCCAAGGCTAGAGCCCACCATGCCTCCCGACTGCCTCATGAACGGCTGGGCACAGGGGAGAGCAAGGAACCGCTCTGCCCCATGTCTAAGAGTCTCTGGACCAGCATACCTAGGCTGGATTGAGGAAGAAATTGCTGCAGGGGCGGGTGTCGATGATCCGGGCTGTGATGGGCTGGTTGGCTGGGTGGAGTTCTGAAGAGAGGGAAGTCGGATGTGGAAAATGGCGGCACCCATGGAGTGGGTGGGGGGTCGTCTGGCCTGTTGTGAGGTTCTGCCGGGGTGGTGGGCCAAGGCTAGAACCCACCATGCCTCCCGACTCTTAGAGGGTCCAGAGACTCTTAGACATGGGGCAGAGCGGTTCCTTGCTCTCCCTGTGCCCAGCTGTTCATGAGGCAGTCGGGAGGCATTGATATAATGCTGTTTTTAGTTCTCAAATTTAATCATATGTGATTTTCATAATGAAATATAGAAAATATAGAGTTGAGTGTCTGCCTCCTATCCTAGCCATGCTATCTCTCATGGAATTCCTGATACCCATGAGTACAAGATTCTGGCAAGTTTGTGATTCATGGGAGTACAGTGATATTTAAATCAAGTACAAAGTTAGTATATTAATTTCACAACTGAATAAATGGAACACTAACAACCTGATGATGTCCTTTTATTTTTCTTCAAACTAGAACTTGCATACAACACAGAAAGAAAGCAATAACACCAATAAATGAACAGCCTTTAAAGAGCCTAAATAATTTTGGGGTATCAAAGAGATATAGCAGGTAAGTCATTTGCTCTGCACAGACTGACCAAGATTCAATCCCCAGCACCCTATATGAACTCCTGAGCACGACCAGGACTTTATTATATGTGATCTTAATAAAGAGAGGATGAAGGCAATTATTCCAAACCAGTCTGAACAAATTCTTCTGAATCAGTATAAACAATGAAAATAGAGACACTTCTATGATATATTTTAAATAAGAAATCAAAAGGAATCTCAGGTTAATAGTTACGAGTCTTCCTAAAATGTTCATATAACAGATATTCAAGTAAACTTCATATTGATGAGAACCTGGAAACTTGTAAAGGTTAAACAACTTACATAAAAGCAAACAATAGTAAGTAGATGTATCACCTTTTTAATTTAGGCAGAACTTGATTTGCCATCTGAGCCTTTAATTACAATAATTTTAGCACAAGGCCTTGTGTTTACATTTACATTTTTACACCAAGTCTATGTTCTCTCAAAAAATCAACTACCTTATTAGATAAGATTATTCATACACTAACTTATGTGTCTATTCTGGTGACCATTCATTTATTCACAATCAATTCTGAAGCTTGGTCCATCTACCCAAGAATGTTTTGGTCAATTATGATGATCATAACTCTTGGTTTAAAGTTAGTAAGTAAAGTGAGATATATTAGTTTTATCTTAATTATGACAGAGTATGATTATCGGATACCTGTAATATAGGTTCTACTCAATGGCAAATTGAAAAAATACACTGAAGGGGTCTTTTCATCACACAGAGACAATTCTCTTCTTGTGAAAGAGATTTCCAAATAGAATGATTTACTAGCTTATCCTTCTCACTTTTAAAAGAAAAAAAGTTTCCTTTTCAAAAACATAACTTTAGGTTTTGAAATTAAATCATAATTCATTAATAATCAATTTATAGTTTACAATAATTCAAAGAGTTCCATTTAAAATGTCAAAAATATGTTCAAATATTCTTTTTAGGTATAATTCATGAAAATGTAAATAGGTCATTGCAAGTATTCAAAGACTGAACTAGAATCCATCTACTTTCTTCTTTTCCTGATTCTCATCACCCTCCCATCCCTGGGTAAAAAAAATCATTACTAAATTGCTTTGTGTAGGAACATAATGATTTTACCATTTTATGTTCTTCTTTTCTTTAGACTACTCTCTATGTTTGTAAGCCTCATGCAGAAAATCAATTTCTGCTTTATTAGATCTAAGCTTGGTTTTATCTTCTTAAATACATAGTTCTTGTCAGAAGTCAATCAAGTGCTTTACCCTCCCTGTTTATAAATTGTTGATCTACTTTCTGCTTTTAGTTTTTATTATCCTTGTTTTGCAGTATTTGGGATCTGGAAAAACCACTCGCTAGCAACTTCCTGATCCACAGTCAGGGTAACCCAGTTTGCATTACTGTGAAGTCTGGAGAGTGACATAGTCAGTTGGTTGGAGTCACCAGTCTCGCCATCAGAGATGCTCTAGCCTACTTTTCACTGTGCAAAGAAATGATGACCTGAGTATAATGTCATCCTAAGTTTTCAAGGCTACCTCACATGTTCTTTGTGCCTAACATATTAGAAGTGTGGTCAAGATCTTTATTATTCCACTTGTTAAAATAATATTATCAAAAATGAAATGGCTTATAAGCAGTGGCACTTTAATTTTCCTTGTCCCGTAGGCAAGAATGTTTAAGTTTATGAATTCGGTAGATCTAGTATCTGGTACGGGTCAATCACTCAAAGGTGGCTTCTTTTAATTTATTCATCTATTTTGCAGCAACATTATGAGGTTGAAGGAGCAAGCTAACTCTCTGAGGTCTTATTTATTTATTATGTTTAGTTTATATTACGTTAATGATAGTTTACACAATTGTATGTATTCTAGGGGCACCATTACACACCAATAGCAAAGGAAAAAAAAGTAAATGAAACTCCTAAAAGAGTGCAAAACACAAATTATGCACTCACACATGTTTAGATGTTATGTTTAAAATATTCTCTAAAACATTTCAATCCTAACTATGCAATCATGCTGACATATGGCTCTTTTCTAATCTTAAGATATTTGCTGTGTCCACAACATTATCTATTTTCTATTAATAAAATCTCTTCTTTTTCTCTCCTTTCTTTGTCTTTCTTCTTTCTCTTTCTTTATCTCTTTTTCTATTTTCTTCTTTCTTTTCTCCCCCTTTATTTCTCTATCTTTCCTTCCTCCCTCCTTCCTTCCTTCCTTCCCTTTCTTTCCCCTTTCTTTTGATTTTTCTTCTCACTAATCCTTCCTTCTTTACTCATTCCTTCCTTCTTCCTTCATGGAGAGTTGTGCAGAAATGCTGGGGTGCCCCACACAAAACGGGGGATCAGGATCAGGGATCCCCTTCTGCCCCAGGGATTGGCAGTTGGCCAATGGAGAAAAATGCAAGACTCCAGAGAAGTTTCAAAATGCTTTACTTAACACAGGGTCTGACATACAAATCAGCAATAGGAAAACCCTGAACTTAGTTTCCCGACTGGGCCACAGCCACGTATAGGCCAAGATGGCTGCCATCATGTGTTAAGACCCGCAGAGAGGAAGAGGCAAGGAGGGGAGAACCAGCAGAAAAGGGGGAAATAAGAGGAAGAGAGAACGGAAGCAGGCTAGTTTTTATATTCCTGCAACCCAGACCACCCACTGCAATGGAAAGCCATCAGAGTCAAATTCCCTCAGGTAATTTCTCCCAGGACCTCACCTAGGTCCTCTGAGATGTTAATGCTGCCAAGCCAAGATCTTCCTTTTAAGTGCTCCTGCAGTGGAGGAGGGACTTCTGAGATGAACTGTATTTCAGAGTACAAAGGCATGCATCTGTACCAAAGAATATTCTATAGCCAGTTAAATATTTCTCCAAGCCTTCACAAGAGTCTCATATTTACTTCATGGTTGTTCTGTATATTAGCCTTTGAGCTATCAGAGAGCCATACTTGCTTGCTTGGAGGAAAACAGAATTTCTCTCTGCTCTAATTACTTAGAGATCCAACGTGGCCAGGCAAATATACAGGTGAGATCTAGCTAGTCCCACAATGATTGTGGCAATATGAGAGAATATTTATACCATAGAATATATGGTCAGAAAACTGCCACATTCAAATTGTCTTCCTCTTATCTACAAAGTGGCCTGCAGGAGGCAACTGCAGGCCAGATGCAGAGACTCTGGGCAACAGTGTACTAAAACAGAGAGTGACATATGTTTATGTTAGCACAAAGGATTTTTTGTACACACACGGAAAGAGATTTAAGATTATGTATTGATGAATTAATTCCTCCTGGTTATACGTCATATAAATAAATTAAAAAAAAGCTTCAGTTGCCCTTAGGTTGATACTAATTACTTACACCCCCAAAAGGAGGATCTCACCATGGATGGACCCAGGGCAAGCAGCAAAGAGTGAAATAGCCCTGGTCTTGACATGGGACGACTAAATGCCCTGTACAATGTTCTGAGAGCAAGGTCATGGAGCAAGCTCTGTTCTGACCCAGAGATAGAGAGTCAGGTAATGGAACAAGCTCTGTTATGACCCAAACATAAGCAGTGGATAAATAGGACACTGAAGGTATTGAGAATGATTAATACAGCAAGAGGAATGCAGTCTGGGCTATATGGCACATTTCCACAAAAGGTCACCCTATAAATTTAATCCCAGATGGAGATAAATGTCTAAATGACTAGAAATATTATTGAAATGATTGTTTACCAGCTAAGATAGAGAAAAAACACAGGCACAGGGGTTCCACCCTATAGTCCCTGGAGCTGGAGCAAGGCCCCGGGTGGTTTTGCCCAGGTTAAGGGAAGCTTCCTCCTACCTCATTATTTGGAGATAAAGAGTTACTTTTTGTACCTCCCTCACTCCAGCCTTTTGTAAAGTATGTAACTCCGACAGATTTGATTTTGGCCTGATGGTGATGGGTGTGTGGGGTTAGTTGGAGGAGTGTGTGGAGGAAATTTAAGGCCTTAGATTTTTAGAACTAGTCATTATGTTTCCTTGTCCATTGGCCAGAGGGAATGGTTGTTGGCCCCGAATGTGGTCAGGGAATCCATCAGACCCCAGAATCTGTTGAAGACCATCATTAGCTGCAGCAATACCCTCCAATACTATTCAAGTTGCTGCAAACTATAGGATTAAGAAAGAAATCTTCTTGGCTCGTAACTTTGCAGGCTATAATTTTTCATATACACACTAGTTTACAACTTTGGCTAATATTCTATGCAGCACAAATAGAATTAAACTGGAGCACAAATTTTAAATTCCAGCTCTACTGCCCTTTGCATCAACTTTATTATCCTGTTGCTAATGCAAATGATTCTCTAATTTAGCATTGAAGTACAAGACATTAATTTGAAAGTTGATTTGGGACAAACAAAACCTGAAGGGGCAAAGAAAAGATTCAATAGGTGTTAATTTTTCCAGACGTTTGGTTATAATAAAATTTGCATTGTGATAATTCTTAGGAAAAAAGTAGTCAATATGTGCAGTAATTTTTGCTTATACTACTAAGAAAAAATGAAAGCAAATATAACAGTGAAAAGTCTTATATCTCAATATTTTGAATTCTAAACCCATAATCAGAGTTTTAGTCCCTATGTACTGATATAGTCTGTACATTACATAGTATGTATTTTCTTCTGATATTTATTTTCATCAATTTAGTTATGATTAAAATAAGAACATTTGTCTTAAAAATCTAAACAGTGCTTTCCTTATTTCTACAAGCTATATAATGAGTGCAACTTCACTTGTAATTAATATTTAACTATTTATTTAAAAATATAAACAGTAATTAAAAGTCTGCCCAAACACAAAAGCCCAGGTCCAGACGGATTCCCTAGTGAACTCTACCAAACCTTTAAGGAGGACCTACTGCCTGTCCTGTTCAAGCTCTTCCAGGAAATAGAAGAAACAGAAACACTCCCAAACAGCTTCTACGAGGCACATATCACCCTGATACCAAAGCAGGGAGAGACAACACAAAGAAAGAAAACTACAGACCAATATCCCTGATGAACACGGAAACTAAGATCTCCAACAAAATACTAGCAAACAGAATGAAAAGAATCATCAAGAAGATTATACATCATGACCAAGTAGGATTCATCCCGGGAATGCAAGGATGGTTCAACATTCGCAAGTCAATCAACATAATACATCATATCAATAAGAGAAAAAATAAAAACCATATGATCCTTTCAATAGAAGCAGAAAAAGCATTTGACAAGATCCAGCACCCGTTCATGATTAAAACCCTCCAGAAAATGGGAATTGAAGAGACTTTCCTCAAGATAGTGACAGCCATCTATCAAAAGCCCACAGCAAGCATCATTCTAAATGGGGAAAAGTTGAAAACCTTCCCCCTGAGATCAGGGACAAGACAAGGTTGCCCACTCTCACCTCTTTTATTCGATATAGTACTGGAAGTACTTGCCATAGCAATCAGAGAAGAAAAGGACATCAAGGGCATCCAGATAGGCAAGGAAGAAGTCAAGCTATCATTATTTGCAGATGACATGATATTATACCTAGAGAACCCTAAACTCTCTACCAAAAAACTCCTAGAAACAATAGACGCATATAGTAGAGTGGCAGGGTACAAAACCAACACCCCAAAAGTCAGTGGCTTTCCTATATACAAATAACGAAAGAGAAGAAAGGGATATTAAGGAAACTATTCCATTCACAATTGTGCCACAGAAAATCAAATACCTAGGAATCAACTTACCCATGTATGTAAAGGACCTGTACAAAGAAAACTACAAGACACTGCTCCAAGAGATAAAAGAGGACACAAGGAAATGGAAACACATTCTCTGTTCATGGACCGTGAGACTCAACATTGTCAAAATGTTAATACTCCCTAGAGCTCTGTACAGATTCAATGCCGTCCCTATGAGGATACCCATGACATTCTTCAAAGAAATTGACCAAAGGCTCCTGAAATTTGTATGGAACAATAAACCCCCAAGGATAGCTAAAGCAATCCCCCGGGAAAAAGAAGATGGGAGGCATCACCTTTCCCAACTTCAAACTGTACTACAAGGCAGTAGTAATTAAAACAGCATGGTATTGGAATAAAAACAGACCTGTGGACCTATGGAATAGAATTGATATCCTGACACCCAACCTCAAACATATGATCATTTAATCTTTGATAAAGGTGCAACGAGTTCAAAATGGAATAAGGAAAGCCTCTTCAACAAGTGGTGTTGGGAAAACTGGGCAGCGACATGTAAAAAAATGAATTTGGACCTGTGTCTAACACCATGCACAAAAAATCAGATCAAAATGGATTAAAGATCTCAATATCAGACTTGAATCCATAAAAGTACATTGAAGAAATTATAGGAATAACCCTCCACGACATTGAAGTTAAAGGCATCTTCAAAGTTGAAACATCACTAACATAGCAACTAGAAGAAAGGATAAACATGTGGGACTACATGAAACTACAAAGCTTCTGCACCTCAAAAGAAACAGTGACTAAGATACAAAAGCAGTCCACAGAATGGGAAAGAATATTCACCCAATACCCATCTGATAAGGGGTTAATATCCAGGATATATCAGGCACTGGTAGAACTTTACAAGAAGAAAACAAACAACCCCATCAAAAAATGGGGAGAAGAAATGAACAGAAACTTCAGCAAGGAAGAAATTCGAATGGCCAAAAACATATGAAAAAATGCTCATCATCACTAATCATCAGAGAGATGCAAATCAAAACAACAATGAAATACCACTTTACACCACAGAGACTGGCACATATTCAAAAGAGCAAGAACAACAAGTGCTGGTGTGGATGTGGGGAAAGGGGACACTCATCCATCGTTGGTGGGAATGCCGGCTGGTACAGCCTTTCTGGAAAACAATATGGACTTTCCTCCAAAGACTAGAACTTGAACTCCCATTTGACCCAACCATACCACTCCTGGGAATCTACTCTGGGAAACCAAAAATACGCGGCGGAAACACCATCCCTACTTTTATGTTCATAGCAGCATTATTCACAATAGCCAGAATCTGGAAGCAACCAGAGTGCCCGAAAATCGATGACTGGATAAAGAAGCTTTTGGTACATCTACACAATGGACTACTATGCAGCTGTTAGGAAAAATGAAGTTATAAAATTTGCCTATAAATGGATGGACATGGAGAAGATTATGTTGAGCGAAATTAGCCAGAAGGAGAGAGACAGATACAGAATGACTGCATTTATCTGCATGGCATAAATATATATGTACATATTATGATACCAATATCCAAGGTCAAGTGAAACATATATTAGGAGGGACTTGTCAAAGGTGGAAATTATCACAAACGTGTGGGAGTCAGAGGTTAGGTAAGACAGAAAATGGAACAGGGTGCTAATAATTGTCGAGGGTACTAATGCCAATCTAGAACTGAGCATTAACTAGAGGCAAAAGGATACACATGACAACCTTTTAATGTATGTTCTGTAATCCATAGTCTGGAAGGGAAGGAAAAGAGAAAGAGAGAGTTAGGGAAAGAAATAAAGAACCTGCCATGGAGGTGGGCTGGGGAAGGGGGAGGGAACCGGGGACGTTGGTGGTGGGAGATGGGCACTGGTGGAGGGACGGGTGCTGGAACACTGTATGACCAAAAACCCAAATATGAACTTTTTAATTGTATATCTTTTATTGGTATATCTCATGGTGGTATAATAAAATACTTAAAAAATAAAAATAACCTTGAGTTTAAAAAAAAAGAAAAAAAAAATG